>JAGFMF010011443.1:7986644-8009047 GCA_019455555.1 Galemys pyrenaicus | reverse complement strand
CTCCCTGCTCTCTGTGGTGAATCCTCTCACCCCCCCACACCTCTGGCCTGTACCCCAGTGCTTGTATGCATAAATAAATCTTTAAAAAAAAAAAAAAGACAATGCAGGTAGACAAAAGGGGTTGTGCAGGTGGCCCAGGGGTTAAAGTCTCAGTGCTATCAAGCTATGGCCAACTACTGCAGCCTGAGTTTGATCCTGGCCAGGGAGCTGACCCACATGGCACAGCAGACCTCTCCTGTCTCACCTGCTGCTCCCCTCAGCAGTGCATTTCAGTCGATCTATCTGTTTTGCTCCCCACTCTGTTTCTGGTGAATTCACTCACCTCCTGCATCTCTGGCCTGTACCCCAGTTCTTGTATGTATAACTAAATAAAAATTAATCTTAAAAAAAAAAGACAAGGTAAAACTCATCGTATAGAGTCCACTCTAGAACATCAGTACATGGAAGTTCTCAGTATCCACCAGACCTAAAGCTCTGTGAGAACAGAGGTTTGTTTCATCTCTGCTGCTTCAGGTGGTTTCTGGCAGACTTTCACCTGTTATGGAGAGAGTATATTTCACTTGAAATACAACAGAAACCTCACTGAACTGTCAATAAACCAGGAGCTGCATCAAAGGACTTTCTATTCTGGGGAAAGCACTGTTCTGAGAAAAAAGTCAAAGACAAGCAAGAAAGACTTCTTTTTTCTGATGTTGGTCGCTTACATTGGGCCCTTCCAGAGATATATACTGACACATGGATTGGAGTGTAACAAGTTCATTTGGGGACGAGAATCACTAGAAGGAAAATAGGCAAGGGAAACAATAAAGGTGAGCTGTTGGTAACTGGTGCTTAATCCCATCAGGGAGCTCTGGGAAATGGTATAGACATACCTCAGAGTATCCCACATGAGGAGCAAGGACAATGGATACTGATATATCAACTCCATCCATGGTTGGCTAACCCTTCTGCCTCTCAGAATACTCACATTGCATGAACTGGCTATGCGGCATGCCCATGAAGGTCTACCATGAAGCTTGTTTTTTTTTTTTTTTAATTTATTTTGTTTATGCATCCAAGAACTCGGGTACAGGCTAGAGGTGGGGTGGTGGGGGAGAGGACTCAGCAGAGACAGAGGTAGCCAGAGCAGAACGGGCAGATATACTGAAATCACTGCTGAGGGGAGCAGTAGGCAAGGCAGGAGAGGTCTGCTGCACCATGTGGGTCACTCCCTGGCCGTGGATTGAACTCCTGCTGCAATGGCTATGGGTAGCTTCATAATGCTGAAACTTAACCTCTTGCGCCACCAGGGAGGACCTACTTTTTTGTTTTTAAAGGTTTATTTTATTCATGCATCCAAGAACTGGGGTACAGGTCAGAGGTACAGGAGGTGAGAGGATTCACCAGAGACAGAGTAGGGAGCAGAAGAGGCAGATTGACTGAAAATGCTGCTGAGGGGAGCAGTGGGCAAGACAGGAGAAGTCTGCTATGCCATGTGTACCAGCTCCCTGGGCAGCAGGGTGGGGATCGAACTCCTGCTGCAATGGCTGCTGATAGCTTCATAGTGCTGAGATTTAACCCCTTGCACCACCAAGGTGCTTCTGATACTTTCTATAGCACTCTGATAGCAATTGGTGGCCGCCTAAGGATTTTTCATTTCCATAGCTGGTTTAAACAATTGCGTTAATCACTTCTACACCCACCTCTAGCTTTTGGCTTTGCTTTCGCCAGGTTTCTGGTCTTGTAGTGCCTCCTTTCCAAGTTTTCTACTCTTACGCTCCATCAGTGCCAAATGTCTTTGCTGTCCCTAAAACCCAAAGGTATATGCCAAATCCAAATCCAGTATATGCCTGTGAGGGTTGGAGGAGCCAATAACATGAGGACACTAAAACATGTCCTCAGATTTGGGGTGGCTAACTCGGCATGGCCCAGATAACTGACCCCTAACAACTTTAGTGATGTGGCAGACCTTCCATCATTTAAGGGTTTAGGGTTTATTTCCTCCCCTCTGGTATCTAAGTGAGCCCATGAACACAATGCCAGCAAACTAGGGCAACTTTGTGGTTCTGTGTTATATATATGGAGGTAATAAATATATTCAGACCTACTTTGATACCACTCTAGGAAAATATGCTTAAGATTCTTAGAAGCCCAATTCCTTCCCTTAAATCATCCAGAGGTCTTCACAAGAATTCCTGCAGTCACATCCTTGATTTGATTTTTTAGCCTCAGACTCCTTTAACTTTGACAAATTTTTACCAGCCAGGAAAACTGGAAATTAGAAACAGTTACATTTTCCAAAACAGCATGTATTTGCTCTTGGATCTGTCTTGGAGATGCTGCTTGTAAGTTGGACACTCCCCTCTCCCGCTCATGTCTCACATTCTGTATGTTATCAGACATGAAGAAGCCAAAAGACTCAACATTCTGTTTGAAGATGTCCTTAACCATATCTTTAAAAGTTTATTAAGTGCCTCCCCTGTTGGCTCAGGAATTAAAAACAGTGCTATCAAACTATCTCCAGTCACAGCAGCATGAGTTTGATCTCCAGCCGGCCAGGGAGCTGACCCACATGGTGCAGCAGACCTCTCCTGTCTCGCCTGCTGCTCCCCTCAGCAGTGTGTTTCAGTCAATCTGCCTGTTCTGTTCCCCACTCTGTCTCTGGTGAGTCCTCTCACCCCTGCCCCTCCCACCACTGGCCTATACCCCAGTTCTTTAATGCAAATATAAATAAATAAAAAAATTTTTTTAAGTTTATTAACAACCTCCTTGGTGGTGCAATGGGTTGAGCGCCCCACTGTGGGGCTTCCGCAGCCACTGCAGCACGAGTTGGATCCCTGGCCAGGGAGGGGACCCACATGGCCCTGCAGACCTCTCCTACCTCTCCTGCCTCCCCCACTGCTTCCCTTAGCAATGTTTTTCAGTCGATCTGCCTGTTCTGCTCCCCACTCTGTCTTTGGTGAATCCTGTCACCCCCGGCACCTCTGTACTGTACCCCAGCTCTTGTATACATAAGTAAATCTTTTTTTAAAAAAGTATCAATTAAAAAAAGAGTTTAAATGCCCTTTCAGTCTCCCAAGTTTCCATAGACAACATTTTGCAGATTATTCCATCATCACATAACACAAATTGTCCTTCCTCCAGCCTCAAATAACTATTTTCTCACTGCTTTTCTGCCTCCAGCAACTGTTTGTTCACCATCCCTGTAGTCTTTGCTAACATCCATTTGGGTGTTTTTCCAGCCTCTAACCACCAACTGGTCCAAGGGCAGAAATCCAAGAGCCTGAGAATGGAGGCTGCACGCCTGCCCCTGGAGGTTAGGTTTTGAACAACATCAAAGCAAACCTCAGGGCCATTGCAGATTCAAGGAGTTGGGCGAATGTTCTCAGCTTTTAATGGCAAGAATTGTAAAATATTGTGACAATATTTTTCAATGCACAACAGACATCTTTACACTAACATGTAACTTCTCTTTAGAATTAATTCCTAAAAGTGAAATTACTGAATCAAATGCAAATACATGTTTGTGAAATATTGCCAAGTCACCCTTCTGAGAAGTTATGCCAATTTTGAATCTCACTAGCAACATATGAGGGTGCCAGATGAGGTCTCCCCAGATCTCACAACACAGTGTGTTATCTACATTTTTCCCTCTGCCCATCTGACAGGTAAAAATGGTATTTTCTTGTTGATTTAATTTGTATTTTGCATTTTGTGAGTGAGATTGGGCATACTTTATTTACTGAAGAGCCAGTTTTCTTTTGTTGAAACTGGCTATTCGTGTTTGTTGTTTTGTATTCGGATTGGGGCTTGGCGTACTGCATTTCAATGCTCTGGAGAACATGCTAGCAGTGAGATAAGTGGGCAGTAATTCTGGGACAGGGTCCCCTGAGTCTCTGCATTACAAGTTTCCTTAGATACCCAGTTTTGGTCTTGCTGAAGGTAACACATTTCATCTGCTCTGGGAAGGACCACCAGTATGAGACCATAAAGCTCTCCAAAGGAAAATATAGTTCTTGATGGAGAAGACCTGAGTTTCTAGACATTGTCTCCCGAACTTCCAAGAAGAAAAATCACATGTGTGCAAGGGAATCCCAAGTCCTAAATCTGGAGGGATGGAGTGGTCTTCAACATGCTCAAACAATAAAGAACTGGTCATAAAGATACCAGTGTATGTATTGTACTTGACTTTTATCATTTGTGGGTATTTTGTGATGGTTTTGATGTGTCAGTAACCGATTTTGTGGCAGGATAAGCCTGTTGCAATAGGAATTTTGTTGCCACTTTGCAGCAGGTATATGATGAGGGACACAGCAGTGGTGAGCAGGTTTGCAAGGCAAGACTTTGCTACTTGAGAAGAAGTTTTTATGCCATTTATTATTGAAAGCACACAGGCTAGTAAAAGTTGGTCATGGGACAATAGTAAGAGGAGTAAAATCCAGAGGGTGGGATAGGGATGGGGGGAAAAGTTTTACGAGGAACAGGGACGGGGACATCATGACCATACATCAAGAGCCATTTGTGTCAGCAAAGTATTTGATGTTATCACAGGCAGAGTTATCCTGAGATCACTATGGAGACAGTCACGTAGTCAGGTGAACAGTAGCTTAGGCATCCTGGGCCTGCCTTGTAATACGGGCTACACACCGTAGGTAGTCAAGGAATGCTCTGCTGTGATTTGCAGATAGCAAATAGATCACAGTTGCCCCTCAGTGGCCAGCTCGTAGCCAGCTCATAGGAACCCACGCAAATCCTTGCGATGTTTATTATGCTCACAGCATGCCTTTCAATGATAACCATAATGAAACTGATAAAGAAGAGGTTTGTTACTTATAAGACCTGCACGTTACACAACACTGGGCCACACAGTAAGGTTGTAATGAGAGACAGAGAGAGAAGGAGAGAGGGGGAGAGGCAGAGAGACAGAATGCATAGAGGGCCTACAGTCCCACTTTTATCAGAATCAAGGGCAGGGGGAGTTGTAGGGCTTTGTGAGTTCACTCTTTATTCATGAATTGGAAACATAAAAGTGGAGAATTTTGGGCCTCCCTGGTGGTGCAAGGGGTTAAGTCTTAGCACTATCAAACTATATTCAATCCTGGGCCAGGGAACTAATCCACATGGCACAGCAGACCTTTCCTGTCTTGCTGGCTGCTCCGCTCAGCAGTATATTTCAGTAGATGCGCCTGTTCTGCTCCCCACTCTGTCTCTGGTGGATCCTCTCACCCCACATACCTCTCTGGCTTACACCCCAGTTCTTGTATGCATAAATAAATAAAAATAAATCTTTTTTTTTTAAAGAGTGGAAAATTTTAAGCATAGAAAGAGAAAAAGAAACAAAAGAAAAAGATCATAGTGATCCCAAAAGGTCAGTTATGTAAGTCAACCAGGATCTGTAAAATAAAGGAGGCTGGTGAGGGAGCGGGAAGGCAGACTGACTCTTTATGTATGTACTGTGTTTGTTGAGTCAGCCGTCTTTGAGGTGATGCCTCTGCATCAAAACTTAAATCAGACAACTGCATTACAAAGGAAAAACCCACTGTCAAGTTTACAGAACAATGGGTCTGGGTACAAAATGCTCTGCACTGCATTGGAACACTTGTGTTTGGGTCTAGTGACCTTGGACACATGTCTTACTGTTCACTGCAGTTTATTCACCTATAAAAGGAGGGGGATAGGATATTGCCTGATGGGGCCTCCCTGTTGGCGCAGCGGGTTGAGCAACGCACTATGAAGCGGACTGCAGCCACTGCAGCAAGAGTTCGATCCCTGCCGCTGGCCAGGGAGGGAACCCACATGGTGTAGCAGACCTCTCCTGCCTCACCCGCTGCTCTGCTCAGCAATGTTTCAGTCAGTCTGCCTGTTCTGCTCCCTGCTCTGTCTCTGGTAAATCCTCTCACCTCCCATGACTCTGGCCTATACCCCAGCTCTTGTATGCATAAATAAATAAATCTTTAAAAAAAAAAAAGGATATTGCCTGATGTGAAGCTCAACTGAAAATACATATTTGCAAAGGTAAGTTGTATAAATATTTGCTGTTAAGATGTTCACCCGGAGGTCCTAGATACCATTCAGGATCTAATGCAGAGTTTGGAGACTCAGTAGTTCCAAACCATCATTGCCTGTGGGATACCATGACTCTCTCTGAACTTGAGAGAACCTCTTACCTAAGCTCTTTCAGTCTACCAGGAGTAGCCAAAACTCATGGTCATAGGGACTGCCAAGCCAGACCAAGACTGAAAGCACCAGCTACAAGTTTGGGGATACCCAGTCCCACTTCAGACCAACTGGTTACAAATTAGGGGGCTCCGATGACCACCTTCAGTCTCAAAAATTTGCTAGAGGGGCCTCCCTGGTGGCACAATGGGTTAAGCAATGCATTGTGAAGCAGACTGCAGCCACTTCAGCTCCAGTTGTTGGGGGTGGGGGAAGGTGACCCACGTGGCCTGGCAGACCTCTCCGGACTGGACTTGCATGCCTTACCTGCTCACTGCTCCTCTCAGCAGTGTGTTTTGGTTAGTTTGCCTATTCTGTCCCTCGCTGTGTCTGGTGAATCCTCTCACCACCCCCACACCTCTGGCCTGTACCTCAGTGCTTGTATGCATGCATGCATAAATAAATCTTCAAAAATTTGCTAGAATGACTCATAAATGGTGTAGCAAATCTTTCCTACCTTGTCTGCTGCTGCCCTCAGCAGTGTATTTCAGTCAGTCTGCCTGTTCTGCTCCCGACTCTGTCTCTGGTGGATCTTCTCACTGCCCACACCTCTGGCCTATACCTCAGCTCTTGTGTGCATAAGTAAATAAATCTTTTAAAAAAATTTATTAGATTTCCATTGTTGACCTATTCTCAAATAACAGACAATATAGTAAATAATTCACACTAAGGTATTAATGTCTGGTGTTGATTTAATGTATTTTTCCCCAGGTATATTTGATTTTGAAAAGATTTTTGCAAAGTTAATGATGATGATTCTCTAGCTGCAGAATTTCTGGCTACCATGGAAGAGATATTAGCTAAAATTACTGATGAGCAAATGAGTCACATGAATATTTTGGGAAAAGGTGTACCAGGCAGAGGGTACAGGTCTAAAACCTTGAGACAGAACTGTGATTTTTAAAAATTTCTTTAAGATATTTATGCATACAAGAGCTGAGGTGTAGACCAGAGGTATAGGGGGTGAGAAGATTCACCAGGGACAGAGTGGAGAGCAGAACAGGTAGATTTACTGAATTACACTAGTAAAGGGAGCAGCGGGCGAGACAGGAGAGGTCTGCTGCACCAGGTGGGTTAGCTCCCTGACTGAGGATGGAACTCATGTTGCAGAGGCTGGCGCTAGCTTGATAGCCCTGAGACTTTAACCCTGTTGCCACCAGAGGTCCCTCTTCCCATTTTCTATGTAAGGTATAGAACTGAGCTTGGCATGTGGTAGAACCTGTCGCCATAGTTGTGCCTTTTCCAAAACATCATAGAGTTGTGATCTTAAGTGTTGGGATCATAGCTTTTCAGACTGGCTTCTCTTGTATGCATCCCTGTCTTTTCATTGTTCCATAGTTCATTTCCTCCTCTGTTGAATAATATTCAGTTGTGCGGATGTACCAGTTTGTTTTTCCAGTCACCTGTTGGACTTCTTAATTGTTTCCTGTTTTTGGCAGTTATGTATAAAACTGTTATAAATAGTTGTGCAGGTTTTTGTGGGAATGTAAGCAAGCATGCTTGCTGGATGGCATGCTAAGGCTGTGTTTGCTTTTTTTAAAACAATAATTATTTTCATTTATTTATGCATACGAGAACTGGGGTATATATAGGCCAGAGTACTGGGGGAGGGTGGTGGTGGTGGTGGTGAGAGGTTTCACTGGAGACAGAGTTGGGAACAGAACACGAGGATCTCCTGAAATGCACTGCTGAGGCGAGCAGCTGGCAAGACAGGAGAGGTCTGTTGCGCCATGTGGGGTAGTTCCCTGGCTGGGACTCAAACTCAAGCTCCAGAGGTGATAGAGCTGAGACTTAACCCCTAGGCCACCAGGGAGGCCCTGCTGCTGCATTGATAGCCCCATTATAATTATTGGTAATGTACACAATGTAGAAGGGAACACTTTTGCAAGTAAGTAAGACTTTTTCTATGCATTCTTAATTTCTTAGCATTCATTTCTGGAAATGCAAAAGCTGAATGAAACTGTCTTATATTTTTGAAGCTGTTGATATTAAAATTGTTTTATAGAAATTTTCTCCCAGATTTCATTCTTTTATGCAGTCTAAGAAAGAGAGCACCTATCTCTCCAATCTCTTGTGAAGTAGTTACTATTATAAGGTGTTTTATTATTTTTTAAAGATATTTTAGAAATGGAAATCATTTTATTTTTTTCTTCTGAGTGTAAAAATAAACCCTCTGCTATCATTTAAAATTAATTTCAAATTTAAAGGTTAAACATTATTATTTTAAATTGTATTTTCTTGATTGCTAATGAAGTTAAACACTTCAGTCTTGCTTAAATAACATTAATCTAATAGATATTTAATAAATGTTTCACAATATTCTTAAAACAGCATCTCTATACTTACTTAAACATTGTACTTTACTGGTTATTACATAAACAAATATGGAAGAATCCTTCCCTGACTGCCAAGAAATCCCAGTCCAAGAAAGTCAAGACCAGTCAACAAAATTTTTTTAAAAAGATTTATTTTTAGGCCTCCCTGGTGGCACAGTGGGTTAAGCAACGCACTATGAAGCAAATGGCAGCCACTGCAGCAAGAGTTCGATCCCTGCCGCCAGCCAGGGAAGGGACCCATATGGCGCAGCAGACCTCTCCTGCTGTGCCCGCTGCTCCCCTCAGCAGTGTGTTTCAGTTAAACTGACTGTTCTGCTCCTCACTCTGGTGAATCCTCTCACCCACCTGGACTCTGGCCTGTGCCCCAGCTCTTGTGTGCATAAATAAATAAATCTTTAAAAAAAATTAAAAAAAAAAGATTTATTTTTATTTGGGGCCTCCCTGATAGCGCAATGGATTAAGCAACACACTATGAAGCAAAATGCAGCCACTGCAGCATGAGTTCGATCCCTGCAGCAGACCTTTCCTATCTTGCCTGCTGCTCCCCTCAGCAGTGTACGTCAGTTGACCTGCCTGTTCTGTTTCCACTCTATCTCTGGTGGATCCTCTCACAGCCCCCACCTCACACCTCTGGCCTGTACCCCAGTTCTTGTATGCATAAATAAAATATTTTTTAAAAAGACTTATTTTCATTTACACACATAAGAACTGGGGGTGTAGGCCAGAGGTATGGGGGATGAGAGTGGGGAGTAGAACAGGCAGATCTACTGAAATACACTACTGAGGGGAGCAGCAGGCAAGACAGGAGAGGTCTGCTGTACCATGCGGGTCAGCTCCTGGCCAGAATCAAAAAGAATCATGTTGCAGTACAGCGGCTGGTAGATAGCTTGATAGTACTGAGACTTAATTCTTTACACCACCAGGGAGGCCCCAGTCAACAAAATTTATTGTCTACTACTGATATTTTCCTGGGGGGAAAAATTGTTGTTTTTTTATGTTCATGTTTATTACACTCTCATGTTTATTACATCATTGTTCACAATATCCAAGTTATGGAAACAACCCAAATATCCCTCAACTTAAAAAATATGTAGTATCTATCCACCTATCTGTCTGGATGGTCTCCAACTTACCATGGTAACTTACGAGGCTTGTGAGAGTTCCTTTTTACAATGGTGTGATAGTGTTACAGGGTAGGGAGAGGGGGACCCCAGAACTCCTAAACTTGTTTTTTTTAAATGAGTTTGGCCATTTGCTGCATTAACACAAACGTATAAGGCTTTTAATGGAAAGGGACTTTAATACAATTGGGGAATAATACAGAAAGGATAAAGAATATAGTTACGGGCCCTCCCTGGTGGCGCAGTGGGTTAAGCAACACACTATGAAGGAAACCGCAGCCACTGCAGCACAAATTCGATCCCTGCTGCCAGCCAGGGAGGGGACCCACATGGTGCAGGCAGACCTCTCCTGCTGTGCCCGCTGCTCCCCTCAGCAGTGTACTTCTGTTAATCTGCCTGTTCTGCTCTCTACTCTGTCTGGTGAATCCTCTCACCTCCCTGGACTCTGGCCTGTGCCCCAGCTCTTGTATGCATAAATAAATAAATCTTAAAAAAAAAAAGAATATAGTTACTAAGTTAAGCATTTAAAGTTACCTATTTTTTTGGGGGGGTAAAAGTCTAGTTAAATAGTATTGGCTTAAAGCCAGGCCCAAAAGCCTGCCATAAGTTTAAAAGACCTTTTAGTGGAGACTCATAGAAAAGAGTCAGAAAGAGTTAGACAAATTTGGGAGGAAAAGAGCAAAATTAAAATTAAGATGAAAGCTGCCATTATTAAGCTCCCCATGGGTCTCTCACCCACATCTGTTTTAACCAGTTCAAGACCAAAAGGCAAGAGCAGTTTCTTCACATGTCCCTCTGCTCCACGTGCCTCCTCCAGGTCTTCTTGATGCTTTTCATCCTGCTTCCTTCTTCCTCCCTTGCTTCTGTCCTTCTATCTCCTCTCTCCAGCATCTTCTTATCCCTGCTCAGCTCCACCCTACTTAGGGGTGGAACTTCTCCTTTTACTGGGGACCACCCTGTTATAAAAGCAATATGCATTCAATAGAAATCTTGGTGAGCCTCTCTCTCTTTCTCTCTCTCTCTCTCTCTCTCTCTCTCTCAACTTGCAACATTTTCAACTTGCAATGGATTTATCAGAAGGTATTCCCACAAATTAAGAAGGATCTGTATAGGGCCTCCCTGGTGTCCTAGGGGTTAAGTCTTAGCACTATCACCACTATGCTCTGAGTTCAATCCCAGGCCAGGGAGCTGACCCACAGGGCAAAGCAGACCTTTCCTGTCTAGCCCATTGCCCCCCTCAGCAGTATATTTCAGTAGATGCGCCTGTTCTGCTCCCAACTCTGTCTCTAGTGAATCCTCACTCCTGCACCTCTGGCTTACATCCCAGTTCACCTACACAAAAATAAAATAAAAATCTTACAATAAAGGAATAATTCTTTTTTTTTTAAAGATTTATTTATTTATGCATACAAGCACTGGGGTACAGGCCAGAGGTGTGGGGAGGTGAGAGGATTCACCACAGAGAGCAGGGAGCAGAACAGGCAAATCAACAGAAGTACACTGCTGAGGGGAGCAGCGGGCACAGCAGGAGAGGTCTGCCTGCACCATGTGGGTCCCCTCCCTGGCTGGCAGCAGGGATCGAATTTGTGCTGCAGTGGCTGCGGTTTGCTTCACAGTGCGTTGCTTAACCCATTGTGCCACCAGGGAGGCCCAATAAAGGAATAATTCTTTAAACAAAATGTTTAAAAGTATACCATCTACAGGAGTGGTAAAAAATACCACCAGGTAATAAATTCAACAAAAATGTACAAGACCTTACCTTAAACAGAAACTATAAAAATTAAGGGACAATGAAGACTAAATAAATTAAGAGATATATAATTTTCAAAGATTATAAGACTGATTATTACAAAAATGCCAGTTTTTTTTAAACTGGTCCAGATATTCATTGTAATACCAGCAGAATAGCCACAGCTTTTTCTCTGGACCTTGTTTAATTAAAAGTATATGTAAATGTGAAGGTCAAGAATAACAAGACACTCTTGAAGAAGGAGAATAAAAAAGGGAGGCGGAGGAATAAGTTTTTCACTTGACACAAGACTTACAGTAGTAAGTAGGTATCCATAGAGAAAGCAGGAAAAAAAGAATGGAGGATGGAAGGAGGAAGGAAGGCATACACTGTGCAGAACTACTTGTACATAGGCAGTGGGAGACATATACAAGAATGTTTGTAGCAATATTATCCACAGTATCCTAGATATTCAAAAATTCAGCAGTAAGATGGATAAATAAAATGTTACATTATTCATGAAATAAGAGTATTTCACAGCAACCTCATGAAGAATGGATGAATCTTAATTAAATGCATAATACTGAATGAAGGAAGCCAGAGCAAATAAGATTTCACTTACAAAAGGTCAAGAACCAGGGAAAACTTTTAGCAATGCATAATGAAGTGATTAAACTAGAAAGAAAGGCAAGTCAGCATAGCTGTTATCTTTGAAAGGGAGGATGGGGATTAATGATAGGAAGGGTTGTGGGCCAGGACTTCTGCCTTGCTGGCTATATTCCATTTCTGGATGTGGATAGTGGTTATATAGCATTTGCTTTATAATAAATTCATACACACGTGTGTTTTATATACTCCTCTATATGCATGCTGTATTTCACAAAAAAAAAGTGTTTTAAAAGCCAACTTCACTTTGGCTACTGTGTAGGCAGGCAAGTGGGCAGGCAGGAAGTTCAATTGTCCAGTAAAAGCATGATGAAGGATTGGACCAGGGTGGAGCAGTAGCTGTAAGAAATATTTTAGAGATAGAGTTAACAAGACTTAATGGAATGGGAAGGAAAAAGATAAAGCAACCAACATGCCAATAGTCATAAAATCCACTAAAAAAGTGCACAGAAGTAACTAAACTTTTGAAACAGGAAACACTAAAGGAAGAGTTAGGTAGGGTGAGTGGATACTAAATGGAAAAATTTATAACTGGTTGGGGAGGGGGAGAGGAAATCAGGTGCAGTCCAGGGGCACAAAAGTTAAGAGTTCACCAGAAACATTGGACAACAGAACAGGCAGACCTGTTGAAGTACACAGCTGAAAGGAACAATAGTTGAAACAGGAGAGGTCCACTATGCCAAGAATGAAGATCCCCAGGCTCTATTTATATATACTCCACTGTCATTGATTGGTTAGGGTGACTAGTCTTGGGTTTGTCCTGACTGATGAACACCAGCTCTTTGGGTCATCAGCTTAATGTCCAGGTTCCCATGGTAGTTCCATCTACTCCCTTTATCCATTCAAGCCTCTCAAACTTGCCTGCTGGGCAAAGGATGGAGACTTGGGTTTTTAAATCTAGCAAAAACACCATGACACTTGCTAGAAAAATTGGGAAATGAACATGACACAGATTGTGGAGGAAATGGATGAGGGACTGATACAATTAAAGGGAGTACTTGAGAGTTTACAGGTAGAAGACAATGTGTACTATTCATCTGCACATTATTTTATTTTTGAGCAAACATTATCTCAATAAGCTGTTTTATTTAATGGGCTTCATTTGGACCTACAATAACATGTGTAGTACATGCCTTCACACAGCACCCATGCCATAAATTCTGCAGGCGTTACGAAGTCTTGAACAAGCATTATCATATAACCCTCTGAAATCCAGGTTCAGTCTTGGTCAGTCAACATGTCAGACATATGATCCCGGGGGCTTCTTAGCATGTAATATACATTAGAAGATTTTACATTATTGGCTTAGTTTTAACTTTAGGCTATCACTGGATATTTCATTTGTTTTTGGGTTTTTTTTTTAAAGATTTATTTATTTATGCACACAAGAGCTGGGGTACAGTCCAGAGTCCAGTCCAGGGCGGTGAGAGTTTTCACCAGAGACAGAGTGGGGAGCAGAACAGGCAGACTAACTGAAAAACACTGCTGAGGGGAGCAGGGGCGAGGCAGGAGAGGTCCGCCACGCCATGTGGGTCCCCCACAGGGCGTTGCTTAACCCACTGAGCCACCAGGGAGGCCCCTGGATATTTCATTTGGATACAACTTTTTCTCTTTAGGTAGATCAATATGTGTGGAAATAAAGGAGAGTATATACAAATAATGTCTAGAAACAGTTTCTGGGGAGATTTCTCAAGTCAACCCATTTACCTAGCAAGTCTTCCTGTATGAGTCAGAGTTGACTTAAGAATCAACCAGATTTAAGAAAATTAACAAAAGAAAGAGGTGGTTTTTTTTTTTTTATTCCCTTCAGGTTTATGAGACAGTGAAAGCTAGATAAATTGTGATTTAAAAAAAAATCTTTGGAGTCTTTGATTTAGCAAATGATTTAGACATGACTCTCCCATTCAGACACATGAATTACCTTACAACATTAAAAAACTTAGTGTTGCACCGAATGAGACTGAATTTTGCTTTGATAGGTAAGTTTGAAATTCTACTAGAACCCTTAAGAGGACTGAAAATGAGAACACTAGAAACCACTAGTGGAGAGAAATAAACACAAGAAAATTCTATTAATTAGAATACAGGCAAAGTGATGTAACAGCTAACTGTCAATGTTTACTATGAACAAAGCACATTCTAAGGGCTTGACCTAAACACATTTAATTCTTCCAAAAGAACCTCCCTGGTGGCGTAAGGGGTTCAGTGTCAGCACTATGAAACTATCATCAGCCACTACAGCATGAGTTCAGTCCCAGGCCAGGGAGCTGACCCACATGGAGCAGTAGACCTCTTCTGTCTTGCCAGCTGCTTTCCTCAGCAGTGGATTTCAGTTTATCTGACTGTCATGTTCCTCACTCTGGTGGGGATTCACTCTAGTGAATCCTCTCAGCCCCTGGACCTCTGGCCTGTACCTCAGTTCTTGTATGCATACATATATAAATCTTTTTTTATTTTCCTTAAAAAGAAGTTTCACCAGAGCTCCCCTTTCAGCAGCACATGACAAGCTTCCCCACGAGGCAGAAATGTTTTAATTATATTCATATGGCTGGGTTTATTATAAAAAAGGAGAGGAAAGGACACTTGCAGAAACACAAGGGTGCAGAAAGAGCTGCCCCCAGAGATAGGTTTGCTAAAAGAGAGGCCTGCAGTCAAGGCACACAGCCTTGGGAAGAGAGCTGCCTCTGCTGCTTTGCAAAGGAAGAAGGTTGGTGGAGAGACACCCTGGCTTAATGGTCTGTGGGCAGGAGGCCTGCTGCCCTTAGCCAGTGCAGAATCTGTACCAATATAGTCCTCCTCCACTTGGGAGGGGTTCCTTCCTTTGTGGAGTTAACTTTTGTTTACCTAATCTGTTAGGGTGTGACTAGATTGATTTGTAAAGACCAGTGATTCTCCATAATGGCCCTCCATCTCCATATCCCAATCTCTGGTCTGTGCCCTCTGGACACTTTCTATAGCAGTCAGACAGCACCAATAGGAACCTGAGGATTCTCATTTTTTTTTTTAAAGATTTATTTATTTATGCACACAAGCACTGGGGTACAGGCCAGAGGTGTGGGGGCTGGGCAGTGAGAGGATCCACCACAGAGAGCAGGGAGCAGGACAGGCAGATCAACAGAAGTACACTGCTGAGGGGAGCAGCGGGGGAGGCAGGAGAGGTCTGCTGCGCCATGTGGGTCCCCTCCCTGGCTGGCAGCAGGGATCGAACTCGTGCTGCAGTGGCTGAGGTCTGCCCCATAGTGTGTTGCCTAACCCACTGCGCCACCAGGGAGGCCCAGGATTCTCATTTCTATAGCTGGTTTACCAACTATGTTAATCATCCCCACCCTCACCCCCATCTTGTTTTTTTTGGCCTTGCTTGAGCCAGGTTTATGATCTTTTGGTGCCTCCTTTCCAAATTTTCTACTCTTAACCTTCATCAGAGTCATCCTCATTTTATAGATGAAGAAACCTAGGCAGTATGGGGTTAGTTAAGTAAATTAGGTAAGGTCAAATTATTGGAATTTGAAGTCAGGCAGCCTAACACTAGAATCCACCTATCCTCTTAACCAAGGTGCTAGAGTATCTTTTTCTTAAAAAATGAGGAAGAGATAGCATAAATTCTGGAACTTCTTTTGCTTCTTCAAATTGGTAACTTATAAACTATGGTGGCATTTTAACATGCAATACAAAGTCAACTGTCTCTACTTCATCCTGACTGCTGGCTCCCTTGAGGGTCCAAATGCAACCATACCATTCTCTCAGTGATTCTGAGCTAAAAATGTAGCTCACCTCAGTATTAATTTTCTAAGCCTAACATATATTTGCTACTTTACAAAAAATGCTCATTCATATTTTTTAAAAAAAGATTTATTTATTCATGCATACTAGAGCTGGAGTACAGGCCAAAGTCAAGGGAGGTGAGAGGATTCACCAGAGAGAGAGAGGGGAGCAGAGCAGGCAGAATCGTCTGAAATACACTGCTGAGGCGAGCAGTAGGAGAGGCAGGAGAGGTCTGCTGCACCATGTGGGTCCCCTCCATGGCCGGCGATCGAACTCGCACTGCTGTGCAGGGAATGCTTCACAGTGTGGCACTCAACCTGCTGTGCCACCAAGAAGGCCCTCGTTCATATTTGAGAGAAAAAAAAAAAACCCACCTTGGCTTTTAAGTTAGCGAACCAAGATAAACAATTAAGATCGTTAGCTTTGAAGACTATTGAGCTACCTTACAGTACATGCTAAATTTGGTATTTTAGTGTTCAGGAGCGATTAATACACTCATCACGAGCGATCACAATAGCTGTCATAATTGACAGTCCTGTTGTTAACCTCTTTATACTCTAGAGTCTGAAAAAACACCAGGAAAGTCGGGGCCTTCCTGGTGGCACAGTGGGTTAAGCAACACATTATGAAGCAGACCGCAGCCACTGCAGCCGGCCAAGGAAGTGACCCACATGGTTCGGCAGACCTCTCCTGCCTTGCCTGCTGCTGCCCTCAGCAGTGTGTTTCTGTTGATCTGCCTGTTCTGTTCCTGGCTCTGTCTCTAATGAATCCTCTCACCCCCAACACCTCTGGCCTGTACCCCAGTTCTTGTATGCATAAATAAATAAATGTTAAAAAAAAAAACACCACCAGGAAAGTAGCTACAACTTCCCAATTAGGAGGACAAAGAAAGCTACTGAAACTTTTCTGCTGGGCTTTGGAGTTCATTCATACTTAGGCCATTGAAAACCGTTAACAACGCAATAAGGACCTCAAATCCTTCTACAAACGTTCGCACCATCCAAAGTAAATAAACTGGAAAGCTGATCATAATTGGAATTAGGAGTTGCTGCTTGTCTATTTATTTATTTATAAATAACGCCCTAGCATTTCTTGAAAAGCTATAGCGTACACATTGTAACGCTAGTCCACGGCCGCTTTTTAAAGCCTCCCGCAGACACACTGCGCCGTCAGCCAGAGCGCCTTCCAGGACATCCCCAGAGCAGGTTTCCCTGGTTTCCGCCCTGGACGTCAGCCCGCACCCGAGGCCGGCGGAGAGGGAGGAGAGCAGAGCGGAGGGAGAAGGAGAGCGAAATGGTCAAGTCCCCCTTAACTCCTGGCCCCCTCGCGGGCCTCACCCCTCCTCCCGGGGGCTGAGATTGGAGAGGAAGTGGGAAGGCTCCAATCTGTTCCTCACGCCAGCGCCCTCATGCCCCCACCCTTCTCCTCAGCTCGGGGCTTCGGCGCGCCTCATCCCCGCCCCTCGCCCCGGGAGAGGGGCGGACGGCGTGGCCGGGCTCGCGGAGAAAGGCCGGGAGGAGCGGGTGGCGACCGCGCCGCAGCCGGGCCCCCCACCCGCCCGCGCCCGGGCGAGCCAGGCCCGAGGGCAGCCCCGGAGACCGCGGCGGCCGGATGCGCGGGTGCGTCACTTCCGGGCGGTGCAGCGGCGGCCGCTTGGAAGATGGCTGCGCCCTGTGGCTCGGAGCTGCCCGCCAACTCGCCGCTAAAAATCCCGAAGATGGAGGTGCTCTCCCCGGCTTCTCCTGGTGGCCTGAGCGACGGAAATCCATCGCTGTCTGACCCTTCCACGCCTCGGGGTGCCTCCCCGCTCGGGCCAGGCAGCGCAGCGGGCTCGGGGGCAGCGGCGTCCGGGGGTCTCGGGCTGGGGCTGGGGGGCCGCAGCGCCGCCTCGTCCTCGGTCTCCTTCTCCCCTGGTGGCGGCGGCGGCGGGGCTGCGGCAGCCGCTGCCGCCGCCTGCCGGGGCATGTCGTGGACGCCGGCCGAGACGAACGCGCTCATCGCAGTGTGGGGCAACGAGCGGCTGGTGGAGGCGCGGTACCAGCAGCTGGAGGGAGCCGGCACGGTGTTCGGCAGCAAGGCCCCCGGGCCAGCCATGTACGAGCGCGTGTCCCGGGCCCTGGCCGAGCTGGGCTACGAGCGGACCCCGTCCCAGTGCCGGGAACGCATCAAGGTAACCGGCCGCCCGGCCTGGGGCCGCGAACCTGAGGCAGAGAGAAGGCGGGGAAGCGGGCCTCGGGGGCGGGGGCCGGTCCGAGCGCAGGGCTCCCCTCCGGGGCCCGGTGGGCAATTCGCATCTCCTCCGCCTTTTTCTTCTCTCCCTGGGAAGGGGCTTTTTTCCAGATGGCCGCCAGCCCGTAGGTTTCCTGAGTTTGAAGTTGGGCGTGCCTGCCGCCGCCCCTCTTTCTTGCCAATTGAGGATATTCCTGCGCTCTGAAGTTGGTAGTTCTCATTGTGCGTCGTGCGGCAGCCCGGGTGCCGCTGGCGCCTCTCGCCCCCACCGCCGGGGCCCCTCGCTTTGTTCCAGGCGGAGGGGCTCCAGGCAGAGGCTTACCGGCCCGACGGCTTTGAGGAAGGGTAGAGGAGGGGACCGGTGAGCCCCCAGTTGAGGAATTTTCAATGAGTGGCTGTGGCAGTGCGGTAGAAAAATAAGCCTTTGGACGACTGGCCTTTGTGTCAGTCGCCTTGCTTCTAACTTGAGCTCCGAAGGACGAGTGAGACTTGAGATGCTTTGGAGAATTGGAAAGGCTTGATGGTAGCCAGACAGTGCTCTGTTATCTTGGAGTTAGGGGCACGATTAAAGTTAGCCTGTCTGAGAGTTGGTCTGGAATTTGGAGTGTGGCTGCCTCCAGAGTTAGATTGGCTTGAGGCCCTGATATGTTTCTGACGAAGCTCCTTCATGAAAGGCATTTTTTCCCTGCTTTAGTTATGTGCCGGATGTGGTGACAAGCTCTCACTGTACATCTGAATGTTTAAATACAGTCTTCATTTGGGCCAGAAATTTTACTGTCAGCTGTGTTACCATTTTGCTGTTTGCTACTGACTTGATCCAGGCATTCAGATTTGTATTATTGGCCGATAAGGAAGGAGTTGTTATTAGCTTTATATTTAGTTAAGCTAGTTTCTTCATCCCAGTGTCTGCTAAAAGATTCACATAGACTTCTTCCAGTTTTCACTGAACTACTTCTTGCTCATAGTCATGGTGTCTGTGCATTTCTTTTCTCATAAGGATGGCGCTTTTTTTTTTTAATGAACTCGTTGGGGAAGGGAGTGGAAACCCAGTAAGAAGGATCATAATTACCCTAGAGGAGGCGATTGCTCCAAAGTTCCTGAGATCTTGAGTTGAGTGGGTTTTATCCAGAGACTTTGTTGCATAGAGAATTTGGTCCAGACACTAAGACATTTTAAACCTATTAACTATTGATCAAGTAATTGGTACCCGTTTCTTAATGAAAAAATTAAGTTGGTTCACGTGATACAGTATGTACCTTTGGGTTTTTTATGCTGTCTTTTTTTGTTGTTTTTAAAGGATGTCGTTAAAATAGTATCTTACAGAATTAAAGTAGTAGTTTGTAATAGCCATGTTCTCTGGAGTTTACTCATTGCTCTATTTAAAATCGGTACCATTAAAATTGGGGATAGGAAGAATTTTTGCTATGGATCTATCCATTAACTTTTCTTAAGTTTAAATGTGCACTTTAGACTTTTGTAATCTTGACCAGTTTTTGTCCATAGAAATGTTCAAATACAAAGGAAAAAAATGTTGTGCTGTCAAGACTTCACAGAATATAAATCCATAAAATTATTTCTGAAATGACCAGAAACTATCTGGTTGGGTTGCATCTTGCCCAGTTATGAGAAGAAAAATATACAAGGAATGGAGATTGAGCTTTTCTGACGAATTTAAAAAAGAGAATAATTTTACCTTTTTCCAAACCGACCTCAGGTTCTTAGGATGATTTGAGGATATTTGGATGCTGATAAGTTCTTTTGGTTTCCATTCAGGAGCCAAAGACTTCATAACAGTGTTGGTCTTCCCTTCCAGAATGACAAGTTCTGATGGCTTCTATTCACTACTATATCTCCAGTGCAATACATAGTAAACACTGGATACATATTTATCAAATTAAGGAAAATATAGGAGAATTTTTCAAAGTACATTAATCTAAAGCAGTGTTACTCAAATTTAAACCCAAAGACATGGGTCCAGTTTGAGAAATACTGTATTGAAAACTACACTGTCACTTTAGGAGACTTAATGTAATTTTAACCTAGAAGCAAATGTGGTTATTGGAACCATATCTGCAGTTATGAGATGGATGTACAAGTAATCCAGATTATGTTTATGAAAATGAAAACACAACCTTAAAAAATCCTCAAGAGAGGGGGCTTCCCTGGTGGTGCAAGGGGTTAAGTCTCAGGACTCTGAAGCTTTCTGCAGCCACTGCTACATGATTCCTTCTGATCCTAGCCAGGGAGGTAACCCACATGGCACAGCAGCCCTCTCCTGCCTCACCTCCTGCTCCCTTCAGCAGTATATTTCAGTAGATTGATCCACCTGTTTTGTTCCACACTCTGTCTCTGGTGAATCCTCTCACCACCCCATCCCCCACCTCTGGCCTACACCCCAGCTCTTGTCTGTAAAAGTAAATAAAATAAATCTTAAAAAAAAAATTCTGAGAATCTCAATTCTCTGAAAATCTTTAGATCCCACTTTCAGAAATTCAGCTTTAATAAGCAATTCAGAAATCTCTTTTCCTTTATTGTGTTGGTGAGAACTGCAAAGAAAAAGTACTCCTATAGATTTAGATTGCTTCAGATTTTACAAACCAGAAACAAAGTAGTGCAGTAAGATGTGGACTTGGAGGAACTTCTTGTATAGAATGATTTAGCTCACTTAGATGTAGACTACCAGAGGCTCAGGGAGGAACACCATGTCAGCCAGTTATATTTCTGTTTTAACATGTTTTAAGTACTGTCAAAATTCATTTCTGTAAACTTAGTAAATTTCTTCTAAATTTGAAAGAAGGAAAGAGGTCTATAGTAACTTAAGCTTTTCCATACTTTCCCTTAATCAGCTAGTTTGAACATGTTGATGGAGCAGCCTTCATCACATTGTTCTTACTTGCCAAGCAGTCTCATTTCAACCTCTTCACTGGCTGACTTTTGGAATAACCTTAAATCATGCCACTTACCTTTGGCTGCAGCCGTAGCTATACAGTGAAAGTACTAACATGAAAATACTGAAATTGAATTACAAACTCTTGGGCTTTGCTGCCAATGTACTGTTTCTAAATAATATCCAAACGAATGTGTGTTTCTAAATACACAAGATTTTAACTTTAGGTTAGATATAAACATTTGTTTATTGCTTCACAGTTTCATTTTGAAATCTAATGTAATACCAGTATTTGGATAAAATTAATGTGTTTGAGACTGCATTGCTATACAGATTATTATATAGTGCTAAAGTTTTGTGCCTTTTGTTTTCCAGAAGAAACATTGTCTATTAGTGATCCCAGCCTAATTTTGGAGTCAGAGAAACACATCTAGGTAGTTTTCTGTCTAGTTATTATAGGATTTTTCTCCTTTCCTATAGGCCTTATCTTCATTCTTCCCTTCACCAAATACTTTAGCACTTAACTGTGTGCAGAGCTATCTGCTGTCTGTTAAAATAAACAAAAGGATTGTAATATATAATCCCAGAGTTTACACAGTGCAGTTGAAGTTGTACATATACATCAAAGAGCTAAAAAGCTGTACAAGACAACACAAGGGATGGTATGCGATGCAGTACTTGATTAAGTGTCAGAGGACTAAAGCTGACACTTTATGTGTGATGGCTTCAAAGGAGGGAGAGATCTCTATAGTAGTTGAAAGATCTATCTAGACTTGGAACTCATGAAAACATTTGTTTCTGAGCCAGATGCTATATTCACACTTCAGTCAGTTAATCTGATGCACTGCAAAACTCATTCTCAAGTCCCATAATTTTTGGGTGGTCTCCAAAAATTTGCCTCTTGAGAGTTGGCTTTATGTCTTTGAAACAGATGTGTACTTGTAGTTTTGCCTCAAGATGAGATACAAGGTGATTGTGTGACCTGAAAAACCCATCTTTGCTGGATAATTTTGGTTGCTCATCAGATAAATTAAAAGTGGTAGGGAGTCCTCTGCTTAGCAAACAAAATGATTTAGCAGTATTCATCAGTATTTGCTTAGCAGTGAATATTGCTTAGCTATATTCATTAGTAATTGTCATAATCTTTGGAACAGATTTTATATTTTAGCAGACAAATCAAAATTTAATACATTTGACCTTTAATTTTACCTGGTATGTTTGTGAGACTCAACAGAACAAAGACAACTGTAGCCAAAAGCTGTCTGCCCCTTACAAACATTTTGATAATCTGCCCACCTCTGAGAACCTTTTCTCTGGTGTTTGCAGACAAGACTTTCCTCTGCATTACCATTGAAGGATTTCTAAGAAATATGACTTAGGGGCCTCCCCTGGTGGCGCAGTGGGTTAAGCAACGCAGCACTACGAAGCAAATCGCAGCCACTGCAGCACGAGTTCGATCCCTGCTGCCGGCCAGGGGG
>JAGFMF010011443.1:7947436-7986594 GCA_019455555.1 Galemys pyrenaicus | reverse complement strand
TCTGTGGTGAATCCTCTCACCCCCCCACACCTCTGGCCTGTGCCCCAGTGCTTGTATGCATAAATAAATAAATCTTTAAAAAAAAAAAAAAAGAAATATGACTTAGCACTCAAATAGTTCATAAAAGGATGGTCACATTTGTTTCCTTCCATCTTTTACATATTCAGTTTCTGTTGTTACCAGGCCACTGTCACTGACAGCTTGTGTGCTCTAGTTTGCTTGTCTTCTTGTAAATCCGACAGGCTTGATGTCTTAAATCTTAGCGTGGACTATCCAGCCATACATTTATATTTAGGCTTGCACTTTTGGAGGTAAGAGTTCTAACATCCCATGTTAAAACTGTAAGTGAATAGGCTTTGAGTTTATTTCCTGGCACTTCTTAGGGAAGTCGAGTGCAGAGTGGAGTTAAATATTCTGGATCCTTCATTAAGAGCATATGTAAAAGGGCCTCCCTGGTGGCGCAGTGGGTTAGGCAGCGCACTATGAAGCAAAACGCAGCCAATGCAGCAAGTGTTCGATCCCTGCTGCGGGGGAGGGGACCCACATGGCGCGGCAGACCTCTCCTGCTGTGCCCGCTGCTCCCATCAGTGGTGTGTTTCAGTCAGTCTGCCTGTTCTGCTCCCCGCTCTGTCTGTGGTGAATCCTCTCACCACCCCCCACACCTCTGGCCTGTACCCCAGTGCTTGTATGCATAAATAAATAAATCTTTTAAAAAAAAAGCATATGTAAAAGGAAAAAGGAACTTAGAATGCACATAGTATCTGTGATAATGGAAATGTTCTTTGCTGCAGTTTAATGTATGACCACCAGTTGCATGTAGTGCCCTTGCACTGTGGCATGGGTGTCTGAGGAACTGATTTTTCAGTTACACTTAACTTTAATTAATTTAATTTTAAGAATTACTAGCCATGCTTGGTTAGTAGCTACCATATTGAACTTTGTAGGTAAAAAGTTGTTACTCAGTATTCAGAAGTCTGTTGTGAAAGGATTCTCTTAGCTACACAATTAAACCTCTAGGGGGAGCTCTAAGTTCCTTCTTGTCCTCCCTGTCACCCACCCACAGTACCTTGATAAAGACAAATAGTCCATCATTATAGAAGAAAAGAGCCTGTAATGCAAGGAATAAAATGGTATAACCTTAGTTGACTGGGCCAAGGAGTGTCATATTCTTGGTTCTCTAGGACAAGTCTGACCAATAGAACTTAGTGTGTTCTGTGTATCTGCACTGTCTCAACAGCCACTGTGCAGTAGCCTCCACCACAAGTGACAATCAAGCTCTTGACATGTAGCTAGTGTGACTGTGAAACGGAATTTACAATTTCATTCCACTGTAATTAATTTAAATTTAAATATCCACTTGTGGCCAGTGGCTTTTGGTATGAACAGTTTTTAAAAAGATTTATTTATGCACACAAGAACAGGTGTAGGCCAGAGGTGTGGGGGTTGAGAGGATTCACCAGAGACAGAGTGGGGAGTAGAACAGGAAGATCTACTGAAATACACTGCTGAGGTGAGCAGTGGGGAGACAGGAGAGGTTGCAGTGCCATGTAGTTTAGCTCCCTGCTAGGATGGAACTCATGTTGCAGTGGCTTGGGATAGTTTAATAGTGCTGTGTCTTTAACCCCTGTTACACCAGAGATGCCCAGTATGAACAATTTTGAAATAATATTTTGCTTATGTATAACCCTCAAGGAATTTTGAAATCCATGTATACTTGTGAACGTTTTTAAGCTGACATTAAGACTTTTCATCATATGTTTAGAAGTTTTAAGAGTATAGGAAATACTAGATCTAGAATATGATGAATAAGATGAGGATTGGCTATAAAATTTATTGACTGATATACTCTGAATCTTAGCTCTAGTTTTTTTTTTTTTAAATCAAATCTATTTTGAAAATGTTAACGATTGGCCAATCTCTACTTACCTGTAAAAGAAACAGTATCACTAGCCTCTGTTGTTTTAGTTACTCTAAATTTAGGTGCAAAGTTTCACATCTAAAAAATACCTTAAGACTGGGAATGGCAGGAATTCCAGCGGCTTTAAGGTGTGTTGATCAGTTATTAAAAAAGGCATATGGGTACCCCTGTTGAAAACCCCTGCTTTAGAACTCATGATTTTGCTGTCTATCTTGACTGATATGAGACTGGGCTCTTGAATTGCTGTGTCCTTCAGAATCCCAGGGGAAAGGCACGGAGCTTTTAACTTTTGGGGCTTAACCAGCCATCTGGAGGGGGATTTGGAGATCTTGTCCATTCTTTCCATCAGACTCATCTGACAGATTGATTACAGGGTTTCTTTAAATATTGGGGTCTGAAATGAGGACTTAGTTTCTTTATTTCTGATCAACAAATATTTTTGTGCCTTCTATGGTAGGCCCTAGAAATAGAGCAGTGCCTCACTTACCTTCAAGATGACCTCCACCAGTGAAGGAGGCAGACTGCAGAGCACTGCTTACAGTATAGGAGCAAGTGTATGTATTGTCTTGATGTTAACCTCATGGTGCTACAGGCACACAAGCAAGGGCATATCACCTTACGCCCTCGAGAAATGGGTACTGAAGGGAAAGTGGTACTGATTTTAGCAGAAGGGTATCAAAACCTTGTGTGAAAGCAGAGGCAGCATAACCTAGAATGAACGATGCAGATTGCAGATACAGTAAAGTATATTTTGTTCAAGAGTCCAAAATTAGAAGCATCCAAATAGTATAGTTCTAAAGAAATTAAAGCCATCAGCTGCTTACAAAGTCATGCTTTTTAATTGAAGAACAATTTGCCATAGTGCATGACATTTGGTAAAGGTATGCCTTTGAAGCTATAAATACTGGTTAGTGGTGTCAAAAAGAAAAAAGTTGTTTTGGGATAACAGGATAGTGAACATCAGAATCTTAGGTGACGTATATGTTTTAAATTTGCTAAGTAACTATGGCATTGAGTTGCAGTTGTGTAAATATCTGTTATATATCCCATTCCTTAATTTGTGTTATGGAAAGATAATCAAAGCAATACACTTTTTTTTGAACATACAATAAGAAATATATTTTACCCTGCATACTAGCACTAACACGTATAACTGAAACAAGTTTCACAAAATAATAATGACTATAGTTAGCACTTGTGGAGCATCTAACTATGTGCCAGGATTGTTCCAAGTGCTTTACAGATATTAACTCATTTGTCTCTCATAGTGACACCACACTTAACTTCATGCAGTTTGCGTTGGTATGTTCTTTTGGAACATAGATAATTCCACTTCAGAACCCCTCAGCTATGTGTCCCTGTCAATAAACAAGCATATAGCAACGGGGATATACCCAACACAATTCCTCAAAACATTAGATCCTCTTTTCCCTTTCCGCCTTCCCTCTTCCTTGTCTCTAGCACTTTTAAGCATTGCCTCTTTTTACTGCAGTCCATCTGGTGCCTCTTATCTTCCCCCCCACCTCAGTCATAGTCTCTGGGTATCCTGAAGTTCCCCCACCTAAAACTAGTGCAAAGAAAATTAGGATGATGGAGGTGGCACTCCCACTGATTTTGGGCAGTAGCCATATTCCTTGGGGGTTGACAACTGGGGGTCTCATTAGTCCCCCACACCCAAGGGAATAGCAGATCCTTTCAACCCTCCATGTCCTTCTGTCACTAGACCTGATCTCACCATGGGGTGCTGGCAGTTGGGAAGTGTGGGCTTTTTGCTTATCCAGCACATTGAATTCTAAAGTTTGGCTTTTGCTGTGTCCCTGAGTTTGCCTTGACTGTTTTGTACATTCATAGAACAATAATAGTAGGACCTGGAGCTTCTCTCCTGGAGGCCCTACAGCAGCAGGGACACGTGCTTGGGAGGGCGTGGAGTAGACCAGGGGTACTCCAGGTTTGCTTATAGCGGCCCCATGGATATATGCCAACACCTGCTGTGGCAGATCAGCCCCCAAACTGTGCTCAGGGGCTCAGCTCACCTCCTCCTGCAACTGGCACTCTTCAAATATCCTTCACCTGCAGTCCTCCCATTCCCACCTGTACCAGCTCCCCAGACACCCCCTATCTCCCTAGCCACCCTCTGAGCACCCCTGGGTCCTCTTCACCAGAAAAGTCTATTTGCCTCTGCATTGTCTCATCTTCTACTTGGGGTGTTTAGAAAGGTCTTCACAGCCAGCTAGAACTGATCTTCCAACCTACTGATGGCCATAACCTGAAGTTATATAAAAGATTAGAAAATTTCTAAGTGAGATTAAATTTTTTCATCATTGTGCTCTTTTTTGGTTTAATACCCTCAAAACTCCATAAAATGCAATAGTTTAGAACAGGTTATATCCCAGATAGTCATGATAGCTGAAGCTGTTGGAGGGAAGAGGTGAAGTTGTAAGAAATGAGACTCCACATAAGCAGGAGGTCAGATGATGTGCTAAGGAGTGTGGACTTCATCCTGATCAAAGTAATTTTAAACTGGGGAGTGACATGGATCTTATTTGTCACATAAGTCACTCATTACAAATCTGTCAGCATATACAGAGGATTCTGTTTTGTAGCCCTAAAAAGCATCACAATACTCTTTTAAGTTTTTAGGGCTGTTTCTAGAGCCCAGTGAAATCCAGCTAAAAGACCATTTTAGTACAGTCTTGTCTTTGTTACTTGGGGTTATTTTATGTGCAGTCTTGGATTCTGATCTGCTCCCAAGTCTTCAGAGATGATGATCCTGCTATCCATTTTTCCCCTGTTTTTTCTAACACTTGTCAGACAGCAAAAACTAAAATTCAAATCTGAGTTGCCAAATGTTAATTGCCCTGCAAATATTTGAAATATGTCCCTCTTAATATGTTTACGTAGAATAGCAGTTTTTCTTCCTTTGGTGGTTTATTTCTGTGTAGTGTTTAAAAATATTTGAAAATGGCAGAAAAAACTTCTTCAGTTTCAAAACCAAAGACCAGTACCATAAAGAGTGTTAGGCTTTGAACTACTGATTGTTAGAATTGCACTTATTATTCAGGAACCTTTTAATTTTACTTATTTGTGGGATTCATGCAGTGTGTTCTGCCACCTCATCACCATTGCACAAACTTCATTCAGTGTTCAGGATGAATGCTTAATGAGTCTGCCTCTTGTGTATGTGTTACAAATGATCTAGAGTTTATAATCTATGTGGAGTCCCCCCCATTGTTCTGAATAATTAAAAACTGTCTGCATATTGGAAAAAAGGGGCATGTATTTATTTCTGTGTAATTCTTACCTATGAGTAGTTGAGAGAGTCCTTGAGAAGCAAATACTATTTTTTTTTCTTGGCAATAGTCAAGTTAGCATTATCTTGACACTTAGTGGGATGTGTTATTCCTTAGTAAAATACAAACCTGTGTTTATTTTCTGAGGTTTTGGGAATAACAGCCATCATTTTATTTTTATCCATGTATTCTTGGCTGTATTCATAAATTACACATTTTGAGCTACCAAATAATACTTACATAAATTGACACATTAGAATGGAAGTTATTTACTTAGATCTGTTTTCTAGTTGCATTTTCTCAGCCTGTGTAAATACTGCTTTGTTGTAATAGCTTCACTTTTTAAAACTCACAGTATTGTCTCTCTATTATCTACCTTCAGCTTCATTTATCTGAAAAAGTTGTTTGTAATTGATATTAATAAAACCAGAATAAAATTAGTATCTACCAAAAACTGCTTTTATTATTATTATTTTAAATTTGCAAATGCTTTTCTCTAAATGGGAAGGAGTGGTTTATGATTTAAAAGGAAGAGTATGATAGATCAAAAGTGCCTTGACTTTCTCTTAGACCTCTCCACTACCATAGACAATCTTAAGGAATTTTTATTCATTCATTTGTTCATTCATCCACTCACCAAAAATCTATTGGGCTACTTCTATGCGGTAGGCATTAATTTAGCTGCTGGGAATACATCAGTGAACAAACCTTGAAGGAAAAAAAACCCCTGCCTTCAAAAAGCTTATATTCAGGCAGGGAATGATATTTAAAATATGTAATTCAGAACAGCTAGTACCTCAGCTAATCTGTTGTTCCATCTTATCAGCTTTCTAAATATGCTCTTTATTGACCTTAGAAAGTTTGAGTTCAAACATTTCATTATGCCTAAAAATAGACATGTATATGTCCTTGCTCTGTTAAGAATTGAGTTACATGATTTCATATTATGACTTCTGATTGTGGCGTGTCCAGTTGTCACTGAGATTCGCCCCACTAAGCAGCAAGTGCTACACTGTTAGTATTCATCCAGTCATTTGGAAATGAGTCTCCTGCGCTCGGTCCTGAAAGGTCAGTCTTCAGCAAAACCAGGTACCATTAGTTATTTCTTGTGCAAATTAAGAAATACGGTTAATAGTTGGACTTGGAAAGATGAGATTTCTGCCAATTTGAGAACAATGCTTTTTTCTTTATATGAGGAATTGGAACCACATCACCAAATTAAGAGGGAAAATCAAGGGATTCACTTTAATGTCTTCATTATAAGCACAGCCAGATAGCCATGAAATGTTTTGTAATTTCCAAAAAGTGACAGTGAATCTGATTTGTTCAGATTTTAATTCCAATGAATTTTCATACACCAAAGTGAATGAGAGGTCTACATATTTTTTTCTTCTATTGAATTCCAAGAAAATATATGGGTAATTCATACTTATTTGATTCATTCTGGATTTTGTCTGCCTCCTTGCTTCCTATAAACAGATTGCCCCGTGAATGAGACCTAATCCTAGCTCTGGATGGGTAATTAGGATTCCTTTTTTTTTTTTAAAGATTTATTTATTTATGCATACAAGCACTGGGGTACAGGCCAGAGGTGTGGGTGTTTCGGGATGAGAGGATTCACCACAGAGAATGGGGAGCAGAACAGGCAGATCAACAGAAGTACACTGCTGAGGGGAGCAGCAGGCCAGGCAGGAGAGGTCTGCTGCGCCATGTGGGTCACCTCCCAGGCCAGCAACAGGGATCGAACTTATGCTGCTGTGGCTGCGGTCTGCTTCATAGTGCTTCATAGTGCATTGCCCAACCCACTGGGCCACCAGGGAGGCCCCAATTAGGATTCCTTTTTACCCCTTCATTTTTATGTCATTGTATTAGGCACATTATTTTTGCCAAGGCTATGAACTTTAGAAAATGGTGAAATGATTGGCATTTATGGGAAATATGAGCAAAAAGTTGAAGAAGATGTGATGATAAAACAGATGTTTCTGAAACTTCAGTTTGTGGGCAAAACAATGTTATTTAATATTTAACCTAAAGTTAGATATAAATCTAAATTTTTTTACTTATATATCTCTGATGTGTTATTAAACAAAGGCAACCTTATGAAACACTTTAAGTACTAATAAAACTAAATTCAAAAAGGCAAGTTAGCATCCCTTTATTATTGGATGATGTGTTTTAGCTGAAACTGATTTTCTATTCCAAACAGGATTCTTATACTGATTTGTAAGGTTGTTATTCTTACCATGTGCTTTGTGATATGACTTGGCTGCTACTGCTTTTCTACTTGAATTAATCTTCATTTCTAAGTCACCTTGGTCTCCATATGGTGAGACTATCATTTTTTTTTTAAAGATTTATTTATTTATGCATACAAGCACTGGGGTACAGGCCAGAAGTGTTGGGGGGCGGTGAGAGGACTCACCACAGAGAGCAGGGAGCAGAACAGGCAGATCAACAGAAGCACGCTGCTGAGGGGAGCAGCGGGCACAGCAGGAGAGGGCTGCCGCGCCATGTGGGTCCCCTCCCTGGCCGGAGGCAGGGATCGAACTCGTGCTGCAGTGGCTGCAGTCTGCTTCATAGTGCGTTGCTTAACCCACTGCGCCACCAGGGAGGCCCGAGACTATCATTTTTGTATTAATAATGGCTAACAGTTGCTAATGCAAGCTATTAGGCAGGTACTGTTTCAGTGCTGTATGTGCATTTTAAAAAATTTGACACAATATATCTATGTTGGAATTACTAGTACTAGCACCACCTTAGAGATGGAGAAATGGAGGCACCAAGAGAATATTATGTCTAGTGTCACAATGCTAACAGATGGTGAAACTAGACTACAGTCTGACTCCAGAACTCCATGCCCTTAATCACTTGCTTATATTGCTGCCTTCTGCATCATCAACCCATCATTATTGAATTTTGAGGTAATATTGTGGCAACAACTTGATTATAAAGTCAGAAATGTAGTACAAAAATCATATAGCACACTAGCACACCTAGATGGATATAATTATCTTTATACATGTTTCTTAGAGAAGTGAAAACACAAATTCTAATAACTCATGCAGACAATTCAAGGTGTCCTCAGATGATAAACACAATGAGAAACACTGATTTGGAAGATGTAAAGAAGAATTTAAGACAGGTGTTGAAGCATAAAGCTTTCATTGTAGAGGATTCATTCAATCAAGTCTAATAATTGATAGTATTTATTGGACTGCCAAGTCCTTTTAAAGGAAGTAAGTTTGAATTATAGTAGAACCAAGTAGAATTAACTTTTGATAGAAAAGGCACATAATAATGTGGCTTAGCAAAGGAAGCCATGGAGTATCCATTACCTTCTGCTTGCCATTGCTACCTAATATTTAAATGATTTGTATACTCTTCTCTTTGGAGATAATGGGGATGGGGTGCATTATGTTAAATATATAGTATGCAAAAAATATATGACTATAAGAAAGCTAAAAATAGAATAAGGAAATAAAACGATGCAGGGATTATAGCAATAAACATAGGTAAATATGTTTACTTCAGCTAAGTATTAAAATGATCTTTGAATTTTTCAGCAACTGTGGTGAAAAGGTAAATACAGTGACTTTTTATACTTTATAGTGTCTGATGAAGAGCAGTGATATAGGTCCTGGAGTTGAAACCTGGGATGAATTTACATCAGAGACACTCCCATAGTGACCTTGAATAAGCTCTTACCTTCCTCAATCTTAGTTCTCTATTAAATAAGGGATGTGTCCTGTATCTTCATGTATATACACTGCCAAGACCCCTCTTCCAGGAATGACACACCAGTCCCTCCAGCTGCCTCGAATGCTATGGATGATGGCTTTGGGTTAAAGTACCCTAGGAATTTTCCTTCAAGGGATCTGTCTCTACCCAAAGATAGGAGCCCTGTCTGGTGAAGCCTGAGTCCAGAGACTGGTCAGTACTGAAACAGGATGTTCAGTCTCCTTACCTCAATTCAAGATAACTGGGAAGGGCCATCCAAGTTCCTATACCTCCCTTTAGGATTAACTGAGCCCTTATCATTAGCTCATATCCTACTTCTATTTCTTTCTCTGCCCAGTCTGCTCTTCCCAGTCAGGCACACATGTTCTCAAGAACCTTGCCCAGGAAGGCTCTTGGCACTCAGTCTCCTCCCAGTCAGTTTGCTGGGACCCTCTCTTTTATCCTTATTGTAAAAGTTAGAATAATAAAAGTAAGCTGCGCAACCCAAATCTCAGCGCCCAGTGGGCACCAAAAGAAATGGCATTTATGGTTTTCCTTCCTTACATGGGACATTGGACCACATTGGGAAACTGTTTGATTTTTGTAGAAGGTACAGACGTTCTCATTTGGCCATTAATTTTAGCAGTTCTCATAAAGGTAAGAGTAAAATATTAAAAATTACTGGATGAGCTCCAAAAAATAGGATTGCCTGAATTTATTTCTAACTACTCAAGTTCAGGTTTCCTAAGAACAAATGCTTAAACTTAAAACATTTATTTCAAAGTTTTTCATAGAAAGGATGTGTGATGTTAGAAGGGTACATTCTCGTCTTACATTCATGACTTGTAGTTTACACCATGTAAATTTAAAAAAAAAACCCTTTCTGAAGTAATATGTTATAAACAAAAGTGAATTTTTTACTTGACTTATATCCAGACTTTCTAGTAGTCTTAAACTTTAGGTTATTTTAGCTAAATTCAGGTTTGTTTTTTTTTACAATCAAGGTAGATAAAATGTACTAATTTTACTATATTATAAATTACCTTTGCGTTATAGTTGGTAACTATAGTTGGTTACTAACTATAGTTAGTAAGAAAATAGCTAGAAAATGGAAAACCACATGGTCAATGTGAAAGGAATAAAATAACTACGATTTTGGAGGGGAAACCTGCTTTTGCAGTTTTCCCTCTAAAACTCTAGACTCATTTATAAATAGAAGAAAGTGCCTTTGTATTTGGAAGCAATGCAGTATTGTAAGGATGAAGCTGTGTGAGGGGTTTGGTGCATGCAAATTCTTAATTTTAGATGTGGTTGATCATGGAACAAATGTGTAATTCAGGATGTTTGTATGGGAAGCCTTTAAAATGAGTGGTTCTCCCCTGCTATGCCAGAATTATTTTTTACATCATTCTCATGTGCTTTTTCAGTTGTCGCTTATTAATAAAGGTGAACATTTTTAATATTCTTGAATACCATTTTGAGATGGTGCTCAGGGTGTGAAGTACTGAAAAAAGATTCAACAGAAATGCTTATGTAACAACTTAAGAGGTGATGTATGAGGTAGGGTGAAAATAACCAATCCAAGTCAGTTCTTCCAACAGCTGATTTTCCCCCCTTAAGGATGGGGAGGAAGTAGTAGTATCTGCCTATCTTTTGTGACTATAACTGCCTGTACTGCTTATGTCTGAAATGAGTGGTTCAGTATACCTTAATTTTTTTACCTGTCTTGTTCTAAATAGATAAGCACTTGAGGATTCCATGGCTAGAAGGATTCTTCATCTCAAAGAAGTCCTTAAGCATGGCCATACTTACTAGGGATGACTTTTATGGTGTTGCTGTGGATATAAGATAAAAGTATAGGGTTAAATCTTTATAGTCAAATGAGTTTCATGTTCTCCCGAGGAATGGAAGATGTTTGGTTTTGATAATTAGTATTGTCCTCCTGGAGGGTTTTTTCTTGATAAACTGACTGGGCAAGACCCTCAGCTATTAGCATGGAGGAATCTAAAAAATTTAGGAGCCGATACTGGTTGAGAATCAAAATTTCCTGGATTATTTGTTCTGTAAAAGAGTTTCTCCCTCACGAAGACAGTACTGACACCAGTCATAGACACGCAAGTGAGGCGTTGCTAGCCAGATTCGGAATGAAGTGCAAGCTGATAGGATTCAGTCCTGGACAATGCCCCACAAAGACTGAGGCGCCAGAGAGGTAAGATCTCTTGGTTTCTGGTGGTCACTCTTCTGTTTGACCCTGTTCAAACCCAGGAAGCAGTTGAGTCGTTTTCCTTTTCTGTCTTTGACAGTATTACTTAACATTCTTAAATATTCATTCATTCATTTATTCATTTTATTTGGGACAGGACTACAAATCTCCCTTAGGCAGATGACTTCATCCCCAGGCATATACTGAAACAGCAAGAATGGTAGATATTTTTTAAGTAGTCTTGCACTCTATACTCTCTTTTATTACAAAGGGATTAGTTTTTTATGCTAATTACAGCCATATTTATGTTTTAGATCCTTTCCTACTTCTGTTTCCCACAAAAGAATTTAGGAGTCCTACCTACCTGTACTTACTGATTTTATAAATATAATCCATTATTGTAGTTAAATACTTCTAAGAAACATTCGGTCTTGCTAGTGATTTACAACTTTGAAAATGCATTTATTTATTTAACACACATAATAACAATCCTTATGTGATAGGCACTATTCCAGACTTGGGAACATCTAACAAGGCAGACATAGCCCCTTTTTCATGGAGTTTACAATCTAGTGGAATAGCTTTCTTAGGAAAGAACATTTCATGAAAAGCATTTAGTAATTTTTATGTGCCAAATCCCATTTTGAAGGAATAATTACCTTGAGGCCTCATTTCCTCATTTGTTAAGTGAGGAAGTTGGGCCAGTTTTTCCATTCAGACTTCCGTATGTTAGAGAAGGTGAAGCCAGGTTTGCCATGAGCGCCTTGGACAGCTCCACTTACCCCTGTGAATTAGTGTATTATAGAAAGTGTCATTAAAGAGAAACTACTGGATAGGTGATGAAGAGTATCAAGTACTACAGGAAAGTAGAGAAATTAAGGACAAAGTTTGAGGGCCTTTCTTAGAAATTAAAAAGACATGTTAGCCATAATACGAATAGTTTTATGGAATACAAGATCAGACTTTGATCCCATTAGGTTAAGCACTGAATCAGTTTAGACATTGCCTATCTTTGAGACCCTTTGGTCCTTAGGCAGCATTAAAATAGGGACATGTTAAAGCTAAGAAAAGGAACCAAGATTTATTTCCTGTACTTGTTTCTAAATGTGTGAATTTTCCTGTTCTAAGATGTTACCTTCGGTAATTTAGCGAGCCTCTATAAGTTAATCAGCTAATGAACAGTTGAGAATGATGCGATACAATTGGAATCAGCATAACTAATGCATCATTTATTATTGCTTAATTGCCACTTCAGAAAAAGATTTTCTTCCCCAGCAGGTGGGGAAAGATGTCAATTTTTGTGAAGAGTAAACTGATGAAAGAATATGCTTTTATATAGAAATTGTTTCTTGTAAGAAACAGGAGAAATTAGCCTTTTAAAGGAACCATTATTAATGGTGCTTTATTTAAATGAACGTGATACTGAGCAACTAGTTAAACTGTACTTAAACTGGTAGTCCCAATCTTTAGAATCCTTCATAAACCCTAAGACAGGAATGCAGTCTACCTTATTTTAGGGTTTCTGGCTCATACCTGTTCCAGTCTTTCATGGAGGAAGCGCTGCATGGTGTGAGGTTCTTGTGCCAGCTCTCCAGAGAGGCCATGTCCCCTGAGAAAGTGTATGGAACAGTTGTGTATGTGTAATTTTCTGAGAGAGGATCCCTGACCCAACAAAGTAAAGAACCTTGGCTCTGGAGAGGATAAGGAAAATTTAAGAATAAAACCATCTTTCACTTGCCTAAATTTCCTCTGTCGCACTAAGAACTGGGGGAGTGTGAAACAAGTGGTATATTTTTGGTTTTGTTGTGTTGGGGTTTTTGTTTCTGGTTAGTTTAAAGGGATTTTTAGGTGATTGGCAAGTCAGTTTGCCAGTTTTTAATGTACAGAAAACCTAATAAAATAGGTACAGTTCTGCTGGCTCCAGACTGGTTCAGCCCTGGGTGATTTCCTAATCATTATCTGCACCTTTGTTAAGAGAGAAAGAGAGGGTAATTTATACTTTACATCCTGCTTACTGTGTGCAGAAATGTGTCCATTTAGTCATGTCTGCTATTTCAGGGTTTCCCCCTCTCCTTTATACTCACAGTAAGAAATAAAACACCTTAAAGAAAAGTTGAATTTTTGATAAAGATACTGGAATAAACTCTTGTTTTGTTGCCTCAGTTAACCAAGAGCAACTAGTTGTAACATACTATAAAGCAGTAGCTTTAAAGAAAGAAAATAGATCTGATTCACACTTTTTTTTTTGCTTCAAAATATACACCTACTTTAGACTGACTATTGTGCTTAACAATTTTGTAAACATTGACTAGAGATTACTCCCAGTATAGTTCCCCTGTTAGCAAATAAGTGTATTCTTTAATCATTTGGACTGTTAGCAAATAAGTGTATTCTTTAATCATTTGGATAAAAGAATCTAAAATGTATCACCGTTAGTTGGCAGGGGATTAGAGAAACCACATAATGGCCGCTTCTAGTGTGACCAGTTTGACAACTGCATTTGAAAATCTGTTTCCCCACTTGTTTTTTCTTATACCATTGTTTCCTACTATGACAACTTAGCTGTCCTCCTTGGAGTTTGACTTTTTCATCTGACATTTCCAACTGATCATGCTAGTGATTTCTAAACATCACACTTACATAGCCATTATTCTTCATTTTCTACTATTTGTGGTAGATCCTGTCCTACTTCTAGTCAGTTCTGTTAAAACACCTGGAACAGTGATTTTGTCATGGTATTATTTTATGACTGCATGATATGGGGCAAATTTCGAGAAAATGATTGAGCCAGTAGCAAAATTGGTTGGCATGTCCCGGTATGCTTTATTTCATGTATTTCCTACTTTGCCATACCAGGGAAGAATCAAATTCTTCCTATTTCCTGAAAGTCAAAAGGAGGGATTGAGGATACTAAAGCAAAAGAAACCATTTTACCCTAAAAGAAGCTTATACAATGACAGGAAGGGCTTTGATGAAACCACTGTCCCTACTTACAGATCTTATTTTCCAAGCCTTTCATTATTTTATTTGCCCTTTTCTGAACTCTACAATTTCCCTCTCTTGTAGCTGGTTCGATGCCCAGAACTGAATGCTGTGCTCCAGCTGTGGCCTCACCGGTGCTGAATAGAGAGGAAGAGCCACCTCCATAGCTTACATGTGATTCCTCTGCTTATACAACCCAATACTGGATTTACTTACTTTGGCAAGATAGCTGCATTGTGCACTGTATTTAATGTTACGTGTACTGTAATCCTGGGTCTTTCTCTGCATTGCTGCCGTTAAACCCCAATCCTGCCGATCTAAAACTCCTGCCTTTGTTTACCCCGCCTCCCCTCCCCCCCGTAGACTCCCCTTACATTCATCCACAATGAATGTCATCTTTTTATTCTCTCATTTCTTTTCACTCTAATCTTAAATTTTGGTAAAGCTTGCCCTCTGTCCTATAAATTGTCAGTTGTCAGCCATCTTATTTTCCTTCCTGCTTTGGTAGTGGGGCGTCTTTTGAGTCTTTTCTCTGATTCTTTCCTTTTGTAGTTGTTTGGCATGGTGGATTTAGTAAACATTCACCTGGCACTTCTTCCTAGTCAAATACCTCTGAACTCCTCCCATTATGCTGTCTGTATTTTAGTTCTTCTGTACAGATTATCTTGACTTCTAACCTCTGTCCCTATAATTTGATTCAAGATACAGCATTGTCTCTCAGCTCTTCCACAAGGGAGAAGGCTGTGATACTGATTTATCATGGACAATCCTAACAATAAGAAACATTATTGTTCTTCATTGTGAATAGAATAGTCTTTAATAATTTTAAGCAAGTTCTTCCCCCATCCCAAGATCTTAATTTAAACAAACAAAAAAATTAACTAGAAATTTAAGCTTCTATAAATTTCTAAGATGAGTGAAGTAAAGAAAGAAGGAGGGGAAGTTCTTGGATTTGTATTGATTAGGAGATGGTTCTCCAAGAAAGCTAAGTTGAAGTTCTTTTTGGTTTTGGTAAAGCTGTCTGAAATAGGAGGTGAGACGTAAGCTTTCCTAGATTCTAGAGAATTCTCTTACTCAGATTTAGAATAGGTTTTAATGGATTTATTTAGTACTATTGACACAGACACACATTCTCTTCATTATATGCTTTGATTAATCATTGAGTTTGTGGAAAGTGTAAGCTTTTCTGATTTACTGTGAGGGATAAGACTCAGAAGGTCTCTTTCTGTTTTCTCCTATTCTAAACTTCCTTTAGTTTAACTAAATTTCAGTGTTTCTTAGAGTAACTGATAGTTGAGCTCTAACTTTTTTTCCTGTCCCAGTTGATATATCTTATTTAAAATGCCTCTCCTTGAATCTTGGGTTTTTACTGAATCTGGAAGTTACTGTTTATATATGTATTTCTGTCTTGAGAGAACTAAAATAAATTAGGAAAAAATTTTAACATTTCAGTACATCAAATTCCTATCATATGGATTTAGAAGTTACTAAAGATTTTTCTTCCAGACCCCTAAGATGTATTACAAATCAGCAAATTATACCATTAATGTGTATTATATTTACACAAGCACACTACAAAGAGGGGGAAGATCTATTAACCTATTTTGGTGAAATAGAAAACCATTAGATAATGCTATATAATAAGTTTCCTTACATACAATTATATAAACCAACTGAAATTTTAGCTCAATTTGATGGTTTCAGAGGAAGTTGAAATCTTCTCTAGTTTCCCACCATGTATATTTGTCAAAGATAGGTGGTTTTGTTTATGCCTAGTTCATACCCTGAGAAGTGTGGACCTTTCTTCAAAGAAACATTAGTTTTATTTCTTGACTTCTGAAATAACTCTTGGTGACAGAGGGACACCCAGGGACAGATCCCACTAGGCTCTGTTGCATGTTGGGTGCTGCCAGTAAGCGCTGGGCAGCGGCTGGGTTTCCATCTCCATTTATGGCCTTGGAAGGGTGAAGGCACATGGCTGGGACTCTCCATTTACGGTCCTTGGGGAAGTTGAAAAGAATGGTTGGGGTGTTCTTGGAGGCAGAAACTTGACTTTGTGAGATAAAAATAAATTGGCAGGAGATGTTTGCAATTCAAATTCCAATCTCTGCAAGGAGGGCAGAGGGCACTGGGAAAGGAATATGTAGAAAATCAAGTAAGATACACTGCAGGCATTTATCTCTTTCCATTGGGAGGGTTGTCTTTGACGCATTTCCCAAGTTCCTTCCTGATTTGTTCTAGGAAATTTTGTGTTATGTAGTTGTTAGTTGTGACTTTGCCTTACAAAAGAAAGAAGCAGCACTTTTAAAGAGTCTGTTATCTGAAACCCGGTTCTTTAAGGCATCATTTGAGACCCCAGTAGAGATTTCCAGAAAGAGAAGGAGGCAGGTGCTTATGCAGGCGTAGGCTGACTGGTTTTAGGGAGAGGCGACTAATCACTGCACTGTTAGGTCTGAGGGGTTCTTCCTATGAGTCATGCTTTTGTTATTCCTCTTGCCCATTTGGATTCTGGGCTCAAGGGACAGGTTTGCAAACTATTTGTCAGAGTGCCATTTTGTAGTTATCTGTGATTCAAAGACAGTGAACTTTCATGGAGGTGCTGTAAAGATTGTTAAACTTGTTTTAGTTTGGTGAGAAGCAGTGATATCTTTAGGGGAAATGTATAACTTGGATAATGTGTATAAAATAGGTCTGAGGCGAACTGCTTTTACACAATTGAGTTAAGAAGTACTTGGGAGCCACCAGGGAAAGGGGATTCTCTCAAGGAGATTCTCAGAGTAATAACCAGCAAAACAAAAGGGAGATTACAAAGAACCAAGGGAGGCAGAGATAGGATAGAGGCTGAATGTAACCAAACTGAGCTGGGACTAAGTCCTTGCTTAAATCTTCTGAAATATAATGTGAGGTGACATAAAATGTACCACTGAACACAAGAAACTGGGCCAATAATCAGAAATATGTGTTAGAAAAGTAGGAGAAAAATTTAAGTGTTGTACAGGGTAATAAAATTGTTCAGGTTTCATCAGTGGACTTGTATGATGTTTACTTGGTGTGTGCTACAAGGCAGAAAAAGAAGTGAAATGTCACCCCTCCACTTCACTCTCCTCTTTGTCTCCCTCTCCCCTTCAGTAGTTGTCGACTTTGTTTAGCTGGCAGTTTGAGTTGGTGGAATAGACCAATAGCATTTAGCTGGTTTCTAGCTGTAGATATTAGTGTTGTTTCTAGATAATTGATGTAGTGTTGTTTCTTGATAATTGATGTTTGAGAGTGGGAATTTGTAGCATTATGGATTTGACCTCTTAATTTTTGGCAGCTTCCTCAAAGTTAGTAAGGAATACAGACGATGTAAGTAATATGTTTTACTAGCTAATTTATTTAGGCATTTTTTTTACCCTGTATTCCTTCTTAATCAGGAGTAAGGAAGGTTATGTTCTTTGCTTTGGGGAATTCTTCTTTCTGTCCTTCTCCCCTCACTTTTTCTAAATTCTGGGCACAAATAGCAGCTCTTTCTCTTCTGTGGCAGGTGTGCATCCTATTGGCTGGCTGGTATTTCTTGTTTTCTTTTTTTTTTTTTCTTATTCATTTTAAATGGGGGTGGGGGGTATAAAAATGTGTATGGGGTACATGCAATAATGTTGTAATGTTTTTTGTTGTTTAATGGATAATTAATTGCAAAATAATTGTTTGAATTATAACATGTTTAAATGCTAAATTAGTTTTTTTTTTCTAATATAATAATGAATTTGAACTTTAGTATTCTTGTAACAATGTGTCTGTGTTTGTCTGTCTATGTCTGTCTAATAGTAATTAATATCTGTGGTCCGTACCTGGAAGAGGAAGTACAGCTTTAAAGGAATAACAAAAGACTTTGTGTCTTAGACCCTTCGCAGGTGTTACAGTCGGGTGAAAGAACATGGTGTTGGGAAAAGAAAGAGCAGTTACACATTTGAACAGTTGGAACAGGTGTTTGGTCAGGGAGGATGGGATGCTCAGCCCTGCCAGCCTGTACTTATTAACAGTAGTGGCTTGTACCAGGAGCTGGAGTCAGATGGCAGCACTATGGAGGAGTATTCACAGGAGGACTGGGGAAACCACAGTCAGGATCTCCATGGCTATCCAACAGATCAGGAATTGGGTAAGTCAATACATGTGGTGTGTGTACCTTTATGTGTGTACTGGTACTTAATATCTGTAACATCTTTTGGTACCATTCCTGTTGCCAGCACAAAGCCCAGTCCATTTGGGGCAATGTTGAGTATCCTGATTTAGTTGTTACCTACCAGCTAGAGCTTAGTTAGTGTTGGTCACTTGGTGATTTGGGTACCAGCAAGTCACCTGTCCTAAAGACAGAAGCATTCCTAATTCTGCTTTGCATAAGGGAGTTTAGTAACATGTAGCATAGCACCCCGTGCAATTTTAAATATCCTGTGCGTCCTGATTCTCCAGTGACTGCATGTACTGATCTTATCCAGTGTACTGACTCTTTCCCAACTGCTATGGAAGTAACTGTTTTTTCCCTTTCTTTACCCCAAATACTTTTTCTTTTCATAATTTGGAAAATGTCCTCTTGCAGACTTCAATCGCAATAAAATATGAAAGGAAACCTCTTTGTTTTTAAAAGAGCTGATACTTGAAATTTTCAGTGATTACACTCTGTCAAACATCATAAGAGATCCTATCACAATAGCTGGAATGATTTATATAGTTTTAAGCATTAAGAATGGTAAATAAAACTTGGTGGCCTAATTAAGAGAGTATATATAATTTTGTGTACTTTTAAAAAATCTTTTTGCAATAAATGATCCAGTTTTGACTTTCATACTACGAAAGCACTACTGTAGCTTCTGCTGCAGCCACTGAATTCTAATGGCAAGTGTGTGATGAGGGCTCATTTATAAGGAAATGTTCAGTGAGCTACTCAGGCAACCCCCCAAGAGTGCCAGTAAGATCAGCATGGTAAATGTGCTTCCTTGGCATAAGACAAAGGTTGATGGATATTGTTTTTGCAGGTTTCCTATTGATAGACAAATGCTAAATCAAAAGAAAAAGGATTAAACGTGTATTTCTTATAAGTACTGTTTAGAAAAATAAGTCCCTCAAATACTGGAAGATAGAGGCTGCAAGGCTAAAAGACTAACATGATATACGAGAGACTTAAAGGTTGGAGGCGTACAAATGGTAGATGCTAAGACCGCTGCCTCATGATTTCAAAACAGTAATAAGGTCTAACTTACCTTGATACTCATGACTCTGGTTTTTCCATAAAGAGTTAAGTTACCCACACCCCATATGCAGAGTACATTGATCTTGCTGTTGGGGGAAATAATTACTTTATAAAGCCTATACAGAAAATCCAGACAGGATAGAATTATTTTCATCTTGTGCCTTTAAAAATCATGTTTGCAGTGAAATTAAGCTTTAAGCTCCTAGTTAGAAATCCACTGGTGACCTTGAAGAATTTCCTACTTGTGGAGCTGGTTTCTGATCTTGCATATAAATGTATGCATCTCATTATATAAGAGTTATATTTATAAATCTGGCATTGGACAGTGTTTGACACTGGAATTAAAGTCGCATGTTAGAAAGTATGGAACAAATGTAAATACAGCTACTTATCACATAAATGTATATCACTACTTAGGAAAATATAATTTGTTTCAAAAACTTTGCTTTTCAGATGAAATACCTGTCACAAAGAGAACATTAAAAATAAAACAGGAGTCTTCTGAAGAAGCACAGTAAGTATATACTTCACCTTCCTACGAAGTGTATTTATATACGTTTAATGACCATTGGGAAGATCAGAATGTCACTGCTGTAATTAGACATGCTGTGGAATTTATACCCTTTCTAGAACCCAGCAAGCATATCTAGTCAAGTTCAACTTTTTAGCTCAATTTTTCAAGTGGTTAATCTAAAATAGTATAGCACAAGGGTTTAAGTCTCAGCACTATGAAACTCTTGGTAGCCAGTACAGCATAAGTTCGATCCTCAGCCAGGGAGGTGACCCACTTGGCGCAGCAGACCCCTCCTGTCTCACCCTCTGCTCCCCTCAGCAGTGTGTTTCAGTCAGTCTTCCTGTTCTGTTCTCTACTGTGTCTCTGGTGACTCCTCTCACCCCTCACCTCCAGCTGGCCTACACCCCAGCTCTTGTATATAAAAGTGAATTAAAAATAAATCTTTAAAATAAAATAGTGTATACAGCAAGAAATGTATTTCATGAGAATAAGTGTGTTTATGGTATCTGCCGTGTGACTGTGAAAAACCTGGATGTTTAAATAAGATACAAAGAGAAGCCAAGCCACAGACTCTGAGTTTATCTGGGATCAGGTGAAATGATAGGAAGGCCAGAGGAACACTTACATTCCTTATATACATATTGGGAATCAGAAAGCAGGCTCTTAGATGACCTGTTCGTATATTTAGGAAAGAAAGCAGTTGCTGGAGGGCAGTGTAAGAATGTTCAGGGCCAGAATCCTTGCACTGGCTCACATCACCTGAGCTTCCTCGAAGGGGTTAGCCTTATCTCTTTAGTAAGGACATCATGCTTCTGAGTTTCCAGTGACTTTATGTTTGCAGTTCTTCTAAATAACTTGAAGTCCCTGATTTAATCTAATTATTGACAAGAATATATTAAAGGATAAATTTAGGGAGAGAGTGAGGAACACCTTTTTTCCTTCTATCTGGTAACCTTGGAGATTCATAGCACCCACTTGTGTACATCATTCCACACATGACTTTGATAATTGGAGAAATGGTGAGAAGTATTTAAGGGGAAGAGGCAAGAGGGAAAGGATTGTGATAGAAAACAAACAACACAACAAAGATACATTATTTGTTTTCAAACCATTGCCACCTGACTTTGCAAATGCTTATGTCTTTCAGAGTTATTTCTGGAGCCAAAGAATTCCCAAAGTCAGCTGCTGACTCCATGTGTGGGGAGAGAGGGAAAGTATAGGAATCAAAAGTATTCCCCCCCAATTGTAGCTGTTTCTCATTTCCCACTCTTCAAAAATAAAATCTAATGATTCAAATCAGTAATTCTGAGTCTACCTCTTGTAGGAGGCAGGTCTCTTAGAATTGTGATGTCGGGGTCTCGCTGGTTGCGAGAAACTATTGCCAGCCACTGTGGCATGAGGTTGATCCCCAGCCAGGGAGCTAACCCACATGGCGTAGATGTAGTCTTGCCTGCTGCTCCCCTCAGCAGTGTATTTCAGTACATCTGCCTGTTTTGCTTCCCACCCTGTCTCTGGTGAATCTTCTTACCCTCCACACCTCTGGCCTACACCCCAGTTTTTGTATGCATAACTAAATAAAAATAAATCTTTTAAAAAATAAAATTGTGATGTCAGAATGTTCTAAAAGGAAGAAACTTGGATGAGTATTTTGGAAAAATGAGTTATTGCAAGTCCATACCTTTAGTCTCCTATTCTCCAAAGAGACTGTTGTCTATTACTGGAATATTCTGGCTCTCCCTTTGACCTCCTGGCACCTATAGGAGAGACCATTGATATAATTGGGGTTGAACTTTGATGCCACCATCCTCAAACCACCTGTACTTTTTCCCGTGGTTGGAAAGATTCATTTCTATTTATTTATGCATACAAAAACTGGGGTGTAGGCCAGAGTTGCAGGGGATAGAAGATTCACTGGAGACAGACTAGGGAGCAGAACAGAAATCAGGAAATATAATAAACAAGTCTTGGAAATTGTTACATTAACTGTGTCTAGTTCTTACTGTTGTCCATAGCTTCAAAACGCTGAAAGGGATCTGGAGCTTGAGGGGGCTTCAGGCTGAGATCAGGTCAGCAGGTCAGGAAACTAACAAACTGTAGATATACACAGCCTGGGCTGCCTCTTCTCCAAGTTTTAGCTCACAGGGTGAGAAATTCTTAGAAAGGTTCATAAATCAGCAGTTCACTTTCCAGTGAAACAGTTTCCTTGACACTGTTCCTCATTGATGGGATAGGGCTATGACAGCTAAATCAAGCAACATCCCTTGGGCATAGAATTTCTTCCCTGTAGGTGTGGATAGCATTAGTTGGAACTAGCCTACATAATTTGCAGTAAAATATGCCATCCATCATCCATGAAGAAGAGTCACCTAATCTGCTTCCTTACCTAACCCAGTACCGACTTTGTGTCTGGCACTGGGATACATCAGTGAGCAAAGCAGACAAAAATCTCTGCCTTCCATACCAGTTCTGTAGCCTGGTCTTCCTTGAGATAAGTAAAACATTTCAGAGGAGAACAGGAAGGACATATATTGTCCCATATCTCAACCACACAAGCACCTTAATCTAAATATTAGAAGAACAATCATCAAGTGCCTCTGTAAACTCTGAGAAGAGGAACATTCCCCCAGGAATGCAGTGATTTCATCTAGATGGCCTGTCTGATACTTGAGACACTTTCAGAACAAACTGAAGAATGGAGGATAAATTTAAGGCAATCTTTGGTTCTCAGAAGCAGCTAGTAACAAACTAATAGCTTTTAGTGATGTTGCAAAAAAAAAAGCCAAGGAGACCTAGAGGTCAGGTGTAGAATGACTGTGTAGAAGATTCTTCCCCACTTTGTTCAGAAGCTCTTCCTCTTAGATGATATGAGAATAGGAAAGTTTCAAGGATCTGTTTCCTTCCAGAAGCTATTAGCAAACCAGCATTACTCATTCTCTTTTTTTTTTGGGCCTAGGTTGTTTTTGTTTTTGTTTTTTTAAGATTTATTTACTTAGGCATACAAGCACTGGGGTACAGGCCAGAGGTGTGGGCGGTGAGAGGATTCACCAGAGACAGAGTAGGGAGCAGAATAAACAGATGGACTGAAATACACTGCTGAGGGGAGCAGCGGGTGAGGCAGAAGTGGGCGAGGCAGGAGAGGTCTGCTGCACCATGTGGGTCACCTCGCTGGGTGGCAGGGATTGTACTCGTGCTGCAGTGGCTGTGGTTTGCTTCAGAGTACATTGCTTAACCCTTTGCGCTACCAGGGAGGCCCCTTTTTGGCCTGTATTTGATCATATGAATGGTAGTTGTATTTTTGTAGCTTAAATCTGTAATTGATGTAGAGTATAATAGTTTGTTGCTAAGTTAATATTTAATAAACTTAAGCCTCCCAGTATCAGAGTTTGCTATAACTGAGAAACATACACACAAACACACATGGCTTCATGTATGAATCATCATGACCTATCAGTCACAATTGCGTTATTAAGAGGCATGTGACACAAAAATTTCTTGGCATTTTCTTGCATTCTTAACTATCCAAATCATAATTTTGCCCCCTTTATAAGATATTTTTCCAGAATAGTCTCAGTTCATTATCTTGAATTTCTATCTCTTAAAACCTAAGCCTTGATATAATCTTTTCCGTCTGAATTCTAAAACTTAATTCCATGTTCAACTTGTGGTTCTTTTCAGTTTGGGAGTAGCTGTCAATTTCAGATGTAGAAGAAAATGTCACTTTGTTTTTTATATCAGGTTATTAGTTATAATCAGTTTATTTTCCTTCAGCATATGTATAAGCCAAAATTATTAAACTTTCAGAATTTCCAAGTTAGAAATTAAAGCATTCAGTATGGACCTCCCTGGTGGCCTATTGGGCTAAGTCTCAGTGCTCCCACCTTGAAGCCCTGAGTTTTGAGCCCTGGCCAGGGAGCTAACCCATGTGTGTGCACAGAACTCTCCTGTTTTGCCCAATGTTCCTCACTCTGTCTCTGGTGAATCCCTTGCCTGTGGCCTATACCCCAGTTCTTCCATGCTAAAATAAATCAATAAAATCTTTAGAAAATAAATAAGCCATTCATTATTTTAAGTGACCTGGACACCTTCTGAGTTCTGCATTCTTCACCTGCTTTTGATAGTTGGGTCTGAAGACCTCATTATGTGGCATTATAATAGCCACTTTAAAAAAATTCACAATCCTTGAGATTCTGAAACCCTAGGGCCTTACATATCAATAATAACTAAGTTTTATACAGTAAGATTACAGAAATAATAGAAAGCAATTATCATTAATTTCTAGACGCTTCCCAGGGATGTTTTTCAGATTTTAATACTCTGATTACCTAGACTGGCACTATGCACCATGGTAACCACTACTCACATGTGACCATTTAAATTTAGTTTCAAATTGTAATTACAAATTTAGTACTGTCTACTAACCACATCTTTAACAGCTAATGGCTACCTTATTGGGCAGCACAAATATAGGACGTTTTCAACATTACAGAAAGTTCTATTGGACAGTGGCGAACTAAACATCTAAGGAAATTTTGATTTTTTTTTTTCTTTCTAGGAAGAGAGACATCATGCAAAATATTGTACAGATTTTGGAATCAGTACAGTTGAAATGGGAACTGTTTCAGAGCTGGACAGACTTTTCAAGACTTCATCTCTCTAATAAACTGGCCATTTTTGGAATTGGTTATAACACCCGTTGGAAAGAGGATATCCGCTACCATTATGCTGAGATCAGCTCCCAGGTGCCCCTTGGCAAGCGACTCCGTGAGTACTTCAACTCTGAAAAGCCCGAAGGACGGATCATTATGACCCGAGTACAGAAAATGAACTGGAAAAATGTTTACTACAAATTTTTAGAGATCACGATTAGCGAAGCTAGGTGCCTGGAGCTGCACATGGAAATTGACTGGATCCCCATTGCCCACTCCAAACCAACTGGTGGGAACGTCGTTCAGTATTTATTGCCAGGAGGCATTCCCAAAAGCCCAGGCCTTTATGCCATCGGCTATGAAGAATGTATTGAGAGGGCTCCCTCACCCCACATGGAGCGACGTTCCCTGGACCCGGGAAAGGAGGGCCGGGTTGACTTGGAGACCCTTTCAGCACAAGCCTCATTACAGGTGGAAATCGAACCCACCCGAATTATCTATTGCTACCTCGGGATTGCTGAGGTCAGGACTCTGCAGCAATGTTTGTTTTTACATTTCCAAGCAAATACCAAAACCTTCAGCAAAGACTGGGTTGGTATTAATGGGTTTTTGTCTCAGAACTGTATTGTGGATCCCGGAGTTTCCCCCAAATCCATCTATATCAAATTTGTAGAAGTAGAGAGGGATTTTCTTTCCGCTGGCTCTTTAGTTGAGTGCCTGGAAAAAGCCATTGGATACCCCTTAAAATTTAACAACTGAATATCATCCTTCATAAGGATTCGGGCTCTGACCTTCCTGTCCTCTGCTCACTTCCATTACCCAGACTGTCCCTCATCCAGACGCTGCCATCAGACTCTATGGAAATCCTTTCCACAATCGGGCCAGTACAACTTTTAAGGAATCATAGTAGACTTTGGGGCAGAAAACACCGACCTCACCAGAAAATGCTCATTTTGAGCAAGCAGGATACCCAGCGAACTTGCATGGTGGGTCAACTGTTTCTTTTTTAAAAACAATTTTTAAATGGATTTTAGAGCCCGAATATAAACAAATGTAGGTACATTCCATATTGGACAAGACTTATACTTTGAGTTTCATATGAAATTGAAAAATTGTATTTTTTTCACAATGTTTCATTTTTACACATCTCTATGTCTCTATATAAGTATTATTTACAACCCTGAATAAATAAGCAATAGACAATGGCAAATTAAATCTTGAGTCACAGTAAATAAGACTGTTTTCCAATATCATCCTTAGCTATGATTGTATATAATTTAGACTTTCATTTTTTTCATCAACCAAGTGTTTTGCTCTTCCCAATCAGTGTTGCCTGCAAAGATCTTTGTTTCTGTGATGTACCAACTTTATGGTTGTGTTGCCATTTAAACTTTTTTTTTTAAAAAAAGACTATTAAAGTAATTCCTGATCTCTTGGTGTACTAATTGAGCTTTTTGTAGCAGAGTGTGGCCGCACCAGCAGCGAGGACTGCGCTCTGACACCACTGCTGAGCACACCCAGAGCAAACAACGGGGTATCCTCACTTTCACTCTTTGCCCCACAGACAAACGTCATTTCTTGCCAGAGTAACTAAAGCCCCTGTATATTTCAATTTGTATTTCTCCTTTAAAAACAACTAGTATATTCCTTCTGACTGTGGCATATGAATTTGTGAGACACTTTTATGCCTTATCTTAGACGCAATCATCAGTGGCAACTGTCTCAAGGAGGACTCATGGAGAACAATGATGCTGTCATGATGTTGTCTTTAAGAATAAGAAAGAGGAGGGGCCTCCCTGGTGGTGCGGTGGGTTGGGCGCCGCACTATGAAGCATCTCACTGCTCAGCAGCGCGAGTTCGATACCCGGCCAGGGAGGGGGCCCACATGGCGCAGCAGACCTCTCCTGCCTCGCCCACTGCTCCCCTCAGCAATGTATTTCAGTTCACATCTGCCTGTTCTGCTCTCCACTCTGTCTCTGGTGAATCCTCTTAACCTCCGCCTCTGGCCTGTACCCAGCTCTTGTATGCATAAATAAGTAAATCTTTTTTAAAAAAAAGAATAGGAAAGAGGAGACCCAATAGAAATATCCAGAAACATTTTTTAAAGTGAGCCATAGTTTAGGAAATAATAATGGTATCAGTTCATTGGAGAGGGAACTAGCTCTCTAATGTCTATTTTGTAAACTTTAGCTCTTCAGCGTCATCTCGGGGTCAACCAGCACTATGCTTATAGGGTAGCACTCTTGGCCAAGACTGCTTACTAGTAGGCTAGTCAAGAATCACTTGGGTCTCACGGCCGGAACTTGTTAGATTGGTAACTTACTTAATCATTAATGATTTCCCAACATCTCTCAGGTGCTCTACTTTAAACAGACTGCAAGCACAGGTAAGAGATATAATTCTCCTCGTTTTTCTATACTGCTGAATATATAATTGCATATGGATAAAATGTTCTCTCCTGCAACCTGAATGGATTCAAATCAGTGATTTTCTCATTCTGGTATCCCTTGTTGGTTGATGCATATTTTTTTTCTAATGGCTGGAGAGTTTATAATCAATGGAAAGACTAAAAAGCTAGTGTCACTTGAGTCTAGGCTTATAGAATTACCTGTTTTCTGATGTGAATTGCTAAACATGGTTTCTAATTTAGGGAGAATATAATGTTCATGGCTGTTTATTTGTACCACCTCTTTCCATGCACATCCTGTAGGCAGGAACCATAGAAAATTCCTATTAGTTGCTCTTCTTTGAATTAGTACTAATGTGGCTGAGTTGACATTTCCTAGCAATATGCTCATAGTATTCAGTGCTAAACGCTGTAGAAAAAAAATGCCTTATTATTGGGAACACCACTTGGTGCCCCCAAAACTTAGTCACTGGCCAACCCAAAAGTAATATTATGCATCATGCATTTTTTTCTGTTATCCTCTTCCCGCTCATTAGGTACTAAGCTGGATAGAGCAGTGAGGGTGTTTAAATCTACCTAGCTTTACTGAGAACAAGGCATTGCTAGGTCACTATGAGCAGCGTGGAGAAGATGGCAAAGATGGGATCCAGTATGTGTTTCATTTTCACCACTTGAGATGATTGAGGCATAAGACATTGGGAAATGGAGGCTTGGAAGAAAGTATCTTGCTTATACTCAATATCTGGGCTCGGGCCAGAACAGTCTGGAAAAGAGCACAGCAAGGTGTCAGATAACTGAGCTTGGCTAAAAACCAGAGTGGACTGTATAGACTTCTGGGAAGTCTTAAACTGATTCAAGGGGAATGGAGACATTATGTTCAAATGAAAGAATCAGCATTAGAAAGTACGGGAGCTAAGATACTAGGATTGGAAGAAACACTGATGACCTGCACATCTTTCAACTAGAACTTAACTCTCATACTCAAGCCTCTCTCTGCAGTCAGCCCGTCGGTCATCACAGCTCATCTGTGCCAAGGTTCTCCTTTTACACAGGGTGCTATGCATTGTTCACTCTAAAATGCATCTTGACAAAAACATTCAGAAAGTCATGGTGCTGCTCTGCTAACTTCTACCGTGTGACTGCCCGAGATCTTTCTATTTCCGAGTCAGAAGAAAGAAGTGGTTGGAAGAAGATAGTATGGAAAACCGTTGACTAGGATGAGAATCCAGAAGGGACTGGCCCTGTGTCACACGGGAACATTCACTACTGACAGACCTTTGGTTGCAGTTACGCTTCTAATGTCAATTTATTTGGGACCCTAGTTCTGAAGGAAAAACTACGAGTGAATGTTGAGGCTGGACATCGGGTAGCACTCGGTCGGGATAAGCACAGCCTGTGTACTGGCATGCTTTGGTATTCCTGGAATACAACCAAAGGGCTTTTGTACTGATTTTCTTGGAAGGAGTTACATGTTTGGGATGATCTCATCGTAGAGTAGAAACAAGGGGCATGTAAAGTCAAGAAAAATTTGAGTGTGATAGAACAGAAAAGCCAAACCAACAGCCTCCCCCTACACATACACACCATCCAGTTGACAATTCCAAGTTTGTAGGTCTGTGCATAAGAGCGTGAGACAGGCAGTTACCTATTCCTGTTGCCTTTGCTACCTCTGAGCTACCAAGTATCAGATTCCAGGGGTTGTGTGAGTAGGCTCATGTGTGCACTGGCATTTTCCAAAGTCACTGCATGGCAGGTATTTGAAGAGCAGTCAGGCGAGTTACTAGGAAGCAGCAGCTGAGAGGGTCTGGGGGGCACAGTATAAGACAGGCCCTTGTACAGTGTAGGCCCAGGGACCAAGCTCAAATGTTAGAGCAGACTGTGGAGTAAGTGGAAACCAGGAGGCCTGGCTGCTTTCCTTCCCAGTCGACTGGCTTCCAGAGCAGCAGCACCAGAAATTTTTCGTTCTGCTTTCTGCCCTCTGTGACCTTGTTAAGCTGTGCCCAGACTTTTGAAACATCTTTTCTTTGACTTTTGGACAGAAAGAAGTAAGGACAGGTGTGCCCGCTGGGAGGTAACCGCGGCCGCCAGGGGGCGCAGAGGTGCCTGGGACAGAATGGCTGGGGGAGGGGCGCTGAAATTAAATCTAGGGCGAAGAAGCTCTAGTCCTGGGAATAACTGGATCACAGAGGAGCTGAGAAGCAACGGGAAGATGCGAAGGATGGAGTAGCCTTACCTAGTCTGCCTTCTCGTTGCCGCCCCATTCTCCCCCGTCAATGTAAGGTCCTATAGAGCTCTACACAGTATGGGGACTGGGGGTGCGGCTCAGCTCCTAGGGTTTCCTCGGGCCAGTCTTTTTCCAGCTTGGGATTTGAGTCAAAAGACTCAAGTGACCCCTGGGGCTGTGTTTTAGGGAGTCTCCGAAATCCTGCCCAAAGCCCGCAAATGAGGACGGTCCCCGCGCCCACCTTTTCCCGGTGACGCCCTGAGCTTCCTTCAGGGACGGCTCCGGGCTACAGGCGCGACCCTAATTTCCCCAGCACGAACCTCACTCCCGCTCCTCGGGCCGGGACTTTGGGGAAACGGTCGTTTTGGGCCGCAGAACCCGACCCGCGCGGCTGGCACTGGGGCCCCTTGCCGCCGCTTCACCTCGCTCCCGCTGGAGTGCTGGGAAAATGCGACTCCGCATTTTCCTCCAGGTAGGCCTCCCCGCCTCGGCTGAGGACGCAGTTCTCCCAAGTTCGGGGCCGATTAGTTGGGCCAGAGGCTCCGACCTTTTATTGTGTAAAGAATGCGGTGGCTCCTGAACATTAGATGATCCCTCCGAATCTCCCCTTTTCTGGTCCGCCTGCCCACCCACGCCGGCGGGGAAGACTCCCGTGGAGTATGGAAGTTCAGGACCTCTTTTCCTCTTGCCCCACGCCGGCTTGTGCGGGCACCGCGACTTACCCGGTCCCACCCGGCGCCCAGACCCGGCGGGGGCCCGAGATTCGGCCGTCGCTGCTGTAGGTGCGCCTCCCCGCGGCATGTCACCCTCGCGCCGCGCCGGGGCAACGGCGACCTCTCCGCCCCTCTAATGCCCCGCCCCGCTGTCGCCGTCGATCCCCCACCCGACCAGCGGCACGCAGCAGGGACACACACTTACCGTCTCAAGCTGCCCTTGGTGTCCGTGGCCGGCTCCCGCTGTCGCGCAGCCTCGGCACCTGTAGGTTCCGTGTCCCGGAGCGGGTGCCCCGATTCTGTCGGGGCCAGGGAGGGCCATGGTTTTCCTACCCCGGCCCCCTGCGACCAACCTGGTGCAGTTGTTTTTCCTGGGGCTAAGCACCCTCGGTGAGTGAAACCTGGGGGGATTTGAGATGGGTGGGGTGGTGGGTGGGGTGGGGGTGGTGATCTGAGTCCTCTCCCGAGACGTGATTCGGAGGACTGATGAGGATGTAGGTAGGACCGATGAGAAACTAGGTGGGACCGGGCAATTTGCCTCCCTTTCTCGCCCCTGGGCCGCCAGGGTATCATTGGTGCCGACTTCGCTCTCTGCTGTGTCGAATTCCGGTGCGGGAGGATGAGTTGGAGGTCTCTGGCATTGTCTGGGTGGTCTCTGGCATTGTCTGGGTAAACCTGGATACCTGATACCTCTAGAGTTAGTCATAGAAACCATTCCTCCCCCTTGCTCCCACCGCTACCCATGATGAGCTGAGCTGCTGGTTGAGACACTGGCTAAAGAGCTTAAGGACTTAACTCTGTCCCTTTCTTCTCCCCATCCCACTCAAGCTGGTCATCCAAAAGCCCCCAGGGAACCCCCTGACTCCCTGGCTTAATTTAAGTACTTTAATTCCTTAACCCCAGATTCTCCTCCCTCTTTCCCCTTCTGCTTCCTGCCCTGGGAATCAAGGGAGGTGCCCCAAAGCTCGACCGTGAGGTCATTTGGGACACAGGAAATGAGGGAAGGGTTCAAATGCCTAGAGGAAAATTGTGACCCCCCCCCCCCACTCCAGAGGTCTATCACTCCAGAGCCAAAGGACAGAGGAAATAGAGCCGAGGACCTCAAAGAGTCAAAGAGGAAGGAAACCTTCTTGGGCCAAGTGCTTGAGGAGTGTTGAGGCTTCATGGAGCACCAGGGAGCTTGGTGTGGCCCAGTACAACATCTGGGGAGGAAAGGACCCATCAGGAACTAAGCCCATTGTAAGAGGGTTCACTGGCTGCCTCCCAGTCCTCTTGCCTGGGAAGGACCCTATGTGGGGGTGAAGGGTGGGTGTGGTGGGGTCAGCTTTAACGTCTCATTTTTCCTCGTAAGTAAGATTGGGTAGGCGTAGAGTGACATTCAGCCTCGGTGGGGGAGGGGTATCCCAACTGTCCCTACTCTCACCCGTGTCTCCTTTAATATGGTCTGTGCCACAAGTGTTGAGGCAAGGAACTACTAGGGTCCCCAGAGAAAGGGGAGTTTGAGTATCCTCCATCTGCCTGTCAGCTTCCTGCCCCTCTGGGCTGGGTGGGCCTGCTCCTGGGTCCCTCTGCTTCTCAGCTTCCTCTCTCAATTTCAGTCTCTACAACTCTTTCTCAAGTAGCCCATCCCTCTTCCTGTTGGAGATCTCCTAAGTAAGGGAGAGAAATTCAAGCTTGCTGCCTGGATATCCTCTGCGGCTCTTCTGCCACCCTTTCATTTTCTACCATAGTTTTCGCATGGACGGTCCGACTCTAGGGGGCCACCCCCGGGAGGTGCCCCCAGGAGTTGCCAAGCTTCTACAGGTCTCTCATTAGTTAAATGGTGCTAGGAACCCATGGGCTTAGGCAGGCTCTGGGCTGTGTGTGGGACTGGACTCTTGGGCTCTCTCAGTGAGGCTCTGCTCAGCGCTGCTGCCTCTGGGGCGTGAGAAGTCCTCTGGGGTTGTTTCTCAGAGAACCAAGGAGACTAAAAATAGTAGCCCTGGGGAGCAGGCCGTTTTCATTCTACTCTGGCCCTCTTCTGCTTCCTTGCTCTAGTCTCAGAGTGGGCCAGAAGGACCATTTTCTTTCACTGTTCATGTCTCTTTCAGTCTGGCCTAAAGCCCCACCCCAGGGAACTGTGGACCCTGGGAGTAAAAAAGGAAGAGTATGGAAGTGGGGTGGGGCACAGAACAAGGAGCAGTTTCCCAGGCCTCAGGATGTCCATCACTATCTATCCTAGCCCCCTTCTACATTTTGCGAAGTCAAGTTACAATGCGGGACCTGGGGGATGTCATGGGAGGCACCTATGGCAAAAGGAGCTTGCGCCCTTCCTGGGACCAGAGTTTTCCCTGCCGGAGCTGCTTCTGACCTCTGAGCAGTACGCAGGCACAGCTTGCAGTCCTGGGGCCCCTAGGCTGGACCGAATGACTAGCTGGCCTGTTGTTCCCCAGGGGGTGTCGGGCTCCTTGAGGCTGAGGTTGTTTTGGCCTGTAGAACCTCCGGTCTAGCAGCCCCCCTTCCCTGTCATTGTCTTCTGGCTTATCACTGGGCACAAGTTTCCTGCCCAGCCCACAGGGATCTGCCAGGAAGTAGAAGGGGGTTGCCACAAAGGCCAAGGAATAGGGGTGGGGGAAGCATGGGGGTGGTGCGCATCCTGGAAGGATCAGCTCCTGGGCCTTAGAGGCCTTCTGCCCAGAGCTAGGAGGGTTGAGAGTCTGGCCTGTCTGAGGCCTCTTGGCCACCAGCAGAAGTGGCATCTCAGAGCAGAGGGCTAAGATCAGGGAAGAGCCAAGGACTAGGATGGCCCCATCTCAGGCCTGGCAGGGTACATGCTCAAGTTTATTGGCCCGATGCTCTGGTGCTTCTTTGGAGGGCAAAAAGTGAGTGTTACTGAAAGCCCTGATATCAAAGTCCCCTCCTCGACACTATCACCCCACTTCACCTGCCAAACACCCCCCTTCCCCAACACACACACGCACAAACACACACACACACACAGGACATACACTTTGTTCTATATTGTAAGGGGATCTTCAGTCATGCCCAGTTCTGCCATGATTCTCTGCCAGCTCTTAAGACACATCTAGATAAATTGGACCCAAAAGGGGCCTTGGGAACTTTCTGGGTCTTAACTCTGCCTTGTCCTGGGGAAGCCCTGTGTGGGAACTGAGGGAGAGTCTGGGGAGCACTACAGTTATCAGGCTAGACTGGGCACTGGGTGGCTCCCTGGCTGGGTTAATCATTAACCAGCTGCCTCCCCAACCCCTCCGCCCATCTGCTACCAAACGGGCAGAAACCCCTGCCCTCCTGAACAGCCTGGCTACTGTCCCTTGGCTGCGCCCAGGGAAAAGTGGGGGATCACCTGGGCTACATAGCTTGTAGATCAAAAGAATTAAGTCTGCCCTTCCTCTTGGAAGTCATCCCCCTCCTCGCTGCCCCCTCTTATCCTATGGACTCTGCAGCTCTGAATACAATGAAGAGCATAAGAATGTGAGGTTCCTAGTCAGTCTTCAAGTCTCTAGTGGCAGCACTTCTGTGCTTCCTGTCTTCAAGAAATTGGCGACCCCCTCCTGCCGCAGTGCTGGGCAGGATCCTCAGGCTGGACCAGGGAGCCAGCCCTCTATGCTCAGGTCCCTCGTTCTTGTTCCCAGCAGTCCCCTCCCAGGCCCAGCTGCAGCTGCATGTGCCCGTCGGCCTCACCAAGTTGCAGGTGGTGGAGGGAGCAGACGTGGTGCTCCCGACCTGGTACACCCTGCAAGTGCGAGAGGCTTCCTCCCAGCCATGGGAAATGCTCTCTGCAATTTGGTTCTTGCAACAGAAGGGGAAGGACCAGGAACAGGTAAGGGAGGAAAGCATCTTGACCAGAAGCCAGTTGCAGCTGATGGGTGCATGGATGGTGGTGGTGGGGTGTGTGTGTGTGGGGTGGGGGGGTTACTAAAGAGAAGCTGGCAATGGGGGAGGGATGGCTAGGGAATGGGGGACTGGGAAGGATTTTTAGGAAAAGCAAGGTCCTCTTCACCATTTCAATTTTTGTTCTGATGTCAAAGGCTTCCAAAATAATTTTTTGTTTTTTGCCAAATTTCCCTAGAAATCCAGCACACAGAATGAAAAGTGTGAGATAGTGGGGTGAGGTTTGGGGGTTGTCGGAAGTGGGGGAGGGGTTGGGGGTTGTTAAGGCAAGTAACAAAAATTTTAAAACATGAGCCTCTTTTCTGTATGCATACTGTATACTTTGGATATGGTAACAGGTGATTGTTAATCAGCTCTGCTGCCCCATCTATACCCTTTGAACAGAAAGGAGTAATCTCTTCCCATTGCCTCCCATCTATCCTCCCTCAGTCTTATACTGAGAGACGGATTTACCCAGAAGCAAATGAAACAATTTTTGGTGCCCCTTATTTGCTGGAGCACCTCCCAAAGCCTGGAGAGCATATTCATAAGATCATTTGATTTTTTAAAAATTATTTTTGATCTTCTTTTTTTTTTTTTCCTAAAGATGCCTGCCCTCCACACACACCTCTCCCAATTATATAAGTTCAGATCCTATCAAACTTGGTTCTACCCTACAATTTTAGTTTCTTTGATACATCACCCCTCACCGATCCCCCAAGTGGAAGATGAGACAATGCAGAAGCAAATAGACTTTTCTGGTGAAGAGGACCCAGGGGTGCTCAGAAGGTGGCGAGGGACATAGAGCATGTTTGGGGGGCTGGTGCAGGTGGGGTGGGAAGACTGAAGGTGAGGGCTATTTGAAGACTGCCAGATGCAAGAGGGGGTGAGCCGAGCCCCTAGGCACAGTGCACACACTAATAAAAGAGGGGTGATCTGCCACAGCAGGTGTTGGCGTATATCCGTGGGGTCACCATCAGCAATCCTGGCGTATCCCTGGTCTACTCCATGCCCTCCCAGAATGTGTCCCTGCGACTACAGGGTCTCCAGGAGAAAGACTCCGGGTCCTACTACTGTTCTGTGAATGTGCAAGACAGCCAAGGCAAGCACCAGGGCCACAACAACAGCCAGAGTTTAGAACTCAGTGTGCTGGGTAAGTGAGAAACCCACACTTCCCACAGCCAGCACTCCATGGGGCCAGCAGGCAGGCCTCTCCCACAGGGTGCACGGAAACCCACACTTCCCACAGCCAGTACTCCATGGGGCCAGTGGGCAGGCCTCTCCCCGCAGGGCTCGTGGAAACCCACACTTCCCACAGCCAGCACTCCATGGGGCCAGCGGGCAGGCCTCTACCACAGGGCGTGTGGAAACCCACACTTCCCACAGCCAGCACTCCATGGGGCCAGCGGGCAGGCCTCTACCACAGGGCTCGTGGAAGCGTTGGAGGGCAGGTCTATGGAGTGACAGAGGGTCCTGGAGGGCTGGAGGGGTCTTGCTCTTCCCTTGGGTGTGAATTTTTAACCTGTTTCTCCTCTCCCAGTTCCTCCAGCTCCTCCATCCTGCCGTGTCTTGGGTGTACCCCGTGTGGGGACCAACGTGACCCTGAGCTGCTGGTCCCCGAGGAATAAGCCTATTGCCCAATACCAGTGGGAGCGGTCACCTCCATCCTCCCAGGTGTTTTTTGCACCAGTTTTAGGTGAGGGAACTTCTGGAGACCTGGACACTGTGGCGGGGGTGGGGGAAGATGAGCAATACCAGAGGGACTGAGGTGAAAAGGGGAGGCAATGCTGAAAAGCACTGGGGGTGAGAGGAGAATGTGTGGAGCAGAGTGGAGGAAGCGGGTCCATCCACCATGTGAGGCTGTGTTGGGTGTTTTCCTCTCTACACATGTAGCTGAAGAGGCTCTAGAGCTCAAGGATCTGCTTTCTAATTTGGCAGGACCACTCACTAGCTGTGGCCCTTGTGCCTCTGCTTCCTTATTTGCAAAGCAGGGATATCAATAGCTCTGACTTGAACATACCAGCTATAAAGGGGCAACTGGGACATTTTTAATATGGTGGATTAGATGCTTTTAGAGAATTGTTACTAATTTATCAGATGTTGTGACAGTATTGGTGGCTATGTGGGACAATGTCCTTATTGAGATTCATGCTGAAGCCCTTATTTTAAAATGTCTCCAAAGAGTGACCTTCCTAGTGGCCTAGGGGTTAAGTCTCAGCACTGTCTCTATCACCTCACTGGTCTGGGTTTGATCTCTGGCCAGGGAGCTAACCCAAATGGCACAGCAGACCTCTCCTGTCTTCCCCACTGCTCCCCTTAGCAGTGTATTTCAGTAGATTCACCTGTTCTGCTCTCTACTCTGTCTCTGGTGAATCCTCTCACCTCCATGCCTCTGGTCTACATCCCATTTCTTCTCTGTAAAAAATCAAACAATAAATGTCTTAGAAGAAAAGAAATAAGTATAGTGATAGGTTTGCAATTGTTGACTCTAGGTGGTGGGTATGTGCATTTTTATTTTGCCCAACTTTATAATAAAAGTTTTAATTTTTTTTAGTTTGTTGTGACACTTTTATAAAGGAGTATATGCAAACAAGTTAGTCCTTGGCAAGAGTAAGCAACTAATAAGCTTTAATAAGTTTTGGTCTTCTTTTTTTCTTGAAGATGCCTTCTTTCCACACACACCTTTCCCATTTATGTAATGGGAATATGATGTTATAATGATTAAGTCATATATGTCTTTCAACAGCATCAAACAGACCATATTGCTCCCATTTTACAGATGGAGAAACTGAGGCTCAGGGCTAGCCAGCAGCTTGTTTAAAGTCATATGGCCTAGTTTGAAACTCAGGATTTCTAATCCCTAGCTTATCGTTCATTGTCTCTCACCACACTGCTATTCAGAAATAAAAATGTTTTGTTTTTTTTCTGGGGTCACTTTGTATTTAGTCTGTGCTTAGACATCACATGCTGTGAGTGGTGGAGACGGAAAGTGGCAGCTGTGCTGTGCAGCTGGGGGCAGAACACAACTTGCTGGCTGTCAATCCCTTTCCCTCTATCAGAGAACAGACCCTGGCATGCCAAAAAGGACATCCCAGATGCTTTTAGAAAATTAGGGGGAGGAGAAGGGAGAAATAGGGTTCCTGGACTGACAGCTAAATTGTGTTCACAGATGCCCGCCGGGGGTTTTTAAACCTTACAAACCTTTCCACTTCCATGTCCGGAGTCTATATCTGCAAAGCCCACAATATTGTGGGGAGTGCCCAGTGCAATGTGACCCTGGAAGTGATCACAGGTCAGTGAGGGGTAAGTGTGGTTAAGGAGAAGACCACTCAATGGTGGGGGTGGGAAGAAGAGAGGAGAGGGCCTGTCTGCTGAGGTCTCATTGTGACGGGACCAGGAGCTTGTTCTGGTTAAAAGTTTGGTTGGTGATTAACCATTTTCTGCTCCATGGCCACCTTTCTTTGTAGCAGGGAAAGTAAGAAAATGTGATGGGAGCAACGGGGTGGTGGGTCTGGGAGGGGTGGGGAACAGTGGGTATCCCCTCTGACGTCCAGGTTTTCCAGGGCCTGGGACTGCAGTGGTTGCTGGTGCTGTTGTGGGCACCCTGCTTGGCTTGGGGCTGCTGGTTGGGCTGGTCCTTTTGTACCAACGCCACAGGGGCAAGGCCCTGGAAGAACGAGCCAACGATATCAAGTAAGTCCCACGCAGGCTGGGAATGCAGGCAGAGCTCCTCTGCTGGAAAGGCTGGGCAGGGGCTGAAACCTCATTGCTATGGGCACATTTTAAGACAGAGGAGAGTTGACATTGAAGAGGGAGGAGGAGGAAGGAGAGAAGTAAAGGCAGCAGAAACTCTCCCTTTCCCCCTGCCAACTTCTGACCTCTCATCACTTCTTTGATGACTAGGGAGGACGCTGTTGCTCCCCGGACCCTGCCTTGGCCCAAGGGCTCAGACACAATCTCCAAGAATGGGACCCTTTCTTCTGTCACCTCAGCTCGAGCCCTCAGGCCACCCCAAGGCCCGCCCAGGCCTGGTGCGTTGACCCCCACAGCCAGCCTCTCCAGTCAGGTCCTACCTTCGCCGGGGCCGACCAGGACAGATGGGGCCCACCCTCGACCAATAACCCTCAGTCCTGGGGGGTTTTCTTCCGCTGCTCTGACCCGCATGGGCGGTGTGCCAGTGATGGTGCCCGCCCAGAGTCAGGCTGGGTCTCTGGTATGACAGTCATTCACTGGCTCAGGCACCCGGTTGCTCTCCTTCCTCTAGGGGTCACCCTTAGCACAGAGGCCTGAGTCTTGAGAGGGTGGCCACCTTCCAGGCCCTGCAACTCTGCCCACACTGGTCTTCACTGTGGGCAAACTGAGTCTCAGCTAAGACCCAAGTTTTCCTGAGGTAGAAAGGGAAGAGGGAGTGGACCTGGAAGAGTCCTCCCCCCTTTCCCTAGTCCTCCCTAAGGCTGCAGCAAATGCTGCTGAGGTTGGCTCCCCGGAGGGCCCTGGTGGGGACTACCAGGTGTGAATCCTCCAGGCCCCCTTCGTCTGTACTCCACCCCTAACACCTTCCTTTACTCCCACTCCAGCTCCCCACGTGAATGTAGCCTGTCCTGCCGGCTTGATTGGTTTTGCTGGGGTAGGGGGTAGGGGAGATATTTTTTTTAACTAACTTGAAATGTGTTTTGTTTTTATTTTACAAATTTCAATAAAAATGCATTGTTTCTTTTTTTTTTTAAAGATTTATTTATTTATGCACACAAGAACTGGGGTACAGGCCAGAGGTGTGAGTTTGAGAGGATCCACCAGAGACAGAGTGGGGAACAGAACAGGCAGATGGACTGAAATACACTGCTGAGGGGAGCAGCGGGCAGGCGAGGCAAAAGAGGTCTGCTGCGCCATGTGGGTCCCCTCCCCAGCTGGACTTCATAGTGTGTTGCTTAACCTACTGCGCCACCAGGGAGGGTCCAAGCACATTGTGTTTCTATGGAAAACGAGAGTCAAATCTCCTTTTCAAACTTATAATTTCTGGAAGTTGAGCTTTGCCAGGGTGCAGGGAGGACCCCTACCCAGACTGCACCGGAGGGCTCCCCCACACGGCCTCTGGCTTTTTGACTCCGGATAGCTCTTCAAGTGTCTTTAAAAGGGCCATTCGCTGTCAGGTGGTACAGGAAAGGCACACAAAGCCTGAGCTGAGAAGACCCTGACCCACTCCAAACACAGAGGGGAAGAAATTGGTGCCCTTCCCGCTGGATGTGGAGTGCTCAGGGCTTGAATTTCAGGTGTGCACTTGATCTCCTGCTTCCTCCCAAGGGCAGGGGAGACCAGTCTGACTTTGCTCATCCTCCCAGACTACTGAATTCTTTTTTTTTTTTTTTATTAATATATATATATTTTTTGTTAGTTATATTTGACATCATTTGTAGTCCCCAGGGGGTACCCACCACCATTTCACCCGTGCA
>JAGFMF010011443.1:7924854-7947338 GCA_019455555.1 Galemys pyrenaicus | reverse complement strand
TTTCATATTCCTCCTAATAGTGAAGCCATCCGATATTTTTCTCTTGCCTTCTGGCTTGTTTCACTGAGTATAATTCCTTCTAGTTCCATCCATGTTTCTGTAAATGCCCCTAGTTTCTCATTTCTGATTGCTGAATAACATTCCATCGTGTCTATGTACCACATCTTCTTGATCCAGTCCTCCACTTTTGGGCTTTTGGGTTGTTTCCAGGTCTTAGCAATCACAAATACCAGACTTAACAGGCACATTTTGCCCGGCCTGCCGCACTCACCTTTGCACTCAGGAGAGCTGGGCTTAGATGGGGGAGGGGTGCAGCGGATGGAGAGGGTCTCCCAGTTCTGATCCTCCTACCTAGGGTGGGCTCTCCTCCAAGTCTCAGTTTCCCTTCCTATAAAATGGAGTGGCTCTGGCAGGAGGAGCCCATTGCAGCGTCCATGGGGACTACCACCACAGCAAGTGGCCGCAAAACTGCCAAAGAAGAGACCTGAGCAGAGAAAAGAAGAGGGCCTTGGAAGGAAGAACAATTGCAGAAGGGCCAGAAAGGGTCTGGGCCCAAGGCTCATGCTCACAGTGAGGCCCCCAAATGGTGATGTCATTTGCTAGCTCGTAGCTTATCAGAACAGTACCCCTCCAACTTCCTCTAAGGTCTCTTTCCCTACAGAGGTCCAGTTCTGATTCTTTCCTGTCCTTCCCTCCCATCCCAAGCCCAGGCTTTCCCCTAGGGCCTTTTCCCAGCTTCAGAAATTGGGGGGAAGAAGACAGAATAGGACTAGAATGATTCCAGAACTGGGCCTGGAGGAGGGAGGAGCATTTCCTACGCGAGGGCGCCAGCCTCTCCCCTTGTTTGCTCTGAGATATCGCCAGTTTCACTCCTGCCCAGCACAAGGCAGCTGTGGGCACTGCCTTCCTTACCCCGGACCCAGATCCACAGACGGACCAACAGACAGCAGGACATGGCCATGGCCCAGCTCCTGGGGTCTCTTCTCCGAGGGGCACTGCTGGGCTTCGTCTGCCTGAGTGGTGAGGAGGGTCCAGGGAGAGTGGGCAGGACCATGGTGGATCCCTGAGGTGCAGAGACCTCACTTTCTTCCCTTGGGGTCCATTCAGTTCTGCCTGGCTGACTGGGGCTGCCACAACCTCAGGCTCTAGGAACGTGGCTGAAGGGAGGACCCAAGAGGGGCCCTTGAAGGCCAGGAGGGTGGAGAAGAGTGGCATACCAGCCGCAGGCCTATTGTTTTCCCTTCCCCTACTAACACACCCTCATACCTGGCCCAGTCTTGTCCTTTTACCCACAAAATCCTGGCCCAGCTGTGGGCTCCTCCCTCTTGGAAACCTCAGGTTTTTTTTTAAAAGGGAGGGACTGAGGGGATACTGGAGCTTTGGGGGAGGGAAGGAGCCCCCACTTCATCTGTGGAAGGTGTCGGTGAGCCGGGCACCAGCTCACCAGCTTTGGGGCCAGTTTCCGCTTCCACCCAGGCCCCTCACCACCAGGCCTGACCTGTGCACTGCTCCTGCTGGCCTCCCTGTCTTCTTAGCTCCCCAGCTAGCCGTGGAGGTGAAGGTGCCAGCCGAGCCCGTGAGCACGCCAGTGGGCAAGACAGTCGAGCTGAGCTGCAGCTACAGCACTTCGGTGGGAGACAGCTTCGCCCTAGAGTGGAGTTTTGTGCAGCCGGGGAAGCCCATTTCTTCATCCCTTCCCGTGAGCAAGTGTGTCGAATGGGGTGGGGGTGGGGGCTCTGCCTGTTGAGAGGCAGGAACAGAAGGTACATGAACATAAGGAGCCAGGTCAGGAGGGGTGTGTTTGGAGGTCTCTATGCTTGGGTGAACAGATAAGTGGACTCTTTCTAGACTTTTTTTTTTTTTAAAGATTTATTTATTTATGTATATAAGCACTGGGGTACAGGCCAGAGGTGTGGGGAGGTGAGAGAATCCACCAGACAGAGCAGGGGGCAGAACAGGCAGATGGACTGAAACATACTGCTGAGGGGAGCAGTGGGCCAGGCAGGAGGTCTGCCTGTGCCATGTGGGTCACCTCCCCAGCAGAAGCAGGGATCGAACTCGTGCTGCAGAGGCTGCGGTTTGCTTCACAGTGCAGGGTTTGCTTCACAGTGCATTGCTTAACCCACTGCGCCACCAGGGAGGGCCCTCTTTCTAGACTTCTGAAGACAGTATATGGGATCCTATATCACAATATAGTTCTGTATATCCAATTTTCTCTTCCATAGTTCCTATATCCAGCTCACCTGTGGTAGTTCAGTCCCAGTTTCACATAATAAACACCTGGATGCTAAAGTATGGGATCGGTGGTATAATAATACACTGACTGCCTCTTTAGGAATATTTGCATTAATTTCTCCTCCAAACTGAGGGACCCACACTTGGTTGGGCACAATGACTCCAGTTCATTTAGCTCCTGGGGAGGACTTGGGGACTGCTAGACCTTCACATTCCTTGCTATAGAGTATCAGCTATAGAGTATCAGATGTGAGAGAGTATCACACCTGTCTGGTGTGAGGGGGGAACCTCTTCTTCCCACTTTGGAGAAAGGACCAGAGTTGATAGAAAAAGGACACCTAGATCTTCTGCTTCTCTCCAGATCCTGTACTTCACCAATGGCAACCTGTATCCATCTGGTCCTAAGGCAAAACGGGCCAGCCTTCTTCAGAACCCCCCTACAAGAGGGGTGGCCACCCTGAAACTGACCGATGTCCAGCCCTCAGATACTGGAACCTACCTCTGCCAAGTTAACAACCCACCAGATTTCTACACCAATGGGTTGGGGCTGATCAACCTTACTGTGCTGGGTAAGGCAGGCTAGGCCCCCACCAGCTGCCCAGGTACCTTGAAAGATTGCCCTTGCCCTACTAAATCCCGCCATTTCCTGATTTCCAGCCTAAGCACACAGCTGCAAATGGAGACCCCCAAGGGAAAATATTTCCTTCCCAAAGTCTACTAATCTCGATGGTCATACTCCTGCTCCTCCCACTGCTCCACCACCGAGGGAGGAGGCTTCCTCCCTTAGTCCCTTTTAACAAAGGGTTCCAGAAAGCTCTTCCCATGTGCAGAGATCTGAGTTATGACCCCAGCAGCACTATCTTTGGGGAAAACCTCTCCTTGGTAGCTCAGATTCCATCCCTCCCTGGTCATCGGGCAGAGAGGGGGAGTGACTGATAAAAGAAATAAGAGCCCATCACCAAGCACTAACTCTGTATTCAGAGCTTCCTGCTCAGAGATGAGCAAGCACAACAAACTACCAAAGAGTCTGGGTGTTTAGATGAGAAAGAGAAGATTGGGAGGTGGTATATGATAGCTCCATTCAAATATCTGAAGGTCTGTCCTGTCCTGGAGAAGATATTTTTCATTTCTCTTTGTGGGCCCAGAAAGTAAAAATTGGGACCGATGCATGAATTTAATATTTTTTTTTTCACCTACTACTATCCCTTATGTCCCCTTGTCCTTTTCTCCCTTTTTTTTTTAAGATTTATTTATTTATGCACACAAGAGCTGGGGGTACAGGCCACAGGAGGTAAGAGGATTCACCAGAGGCAGAGTGGGGAGCAGAACAGGCAGATTAACAGAAGTACACTGCTGAGGGGAGCAGCGGGCAAGGCAGGAGAGGTCTGCTGTGCCATGTGGGTCCCCTCCCTGGCTGGCAGCAGGGATCAAACTCATGCTGCAATGGCTGCGGTTTGCTTAACCCACTGCGCCACCAGGGAGGCCTTCCTTTTCTCCCTCTTAATTAAGCTCCTAACCTCAGAGCCCCGAGGATGTTGGTTGATATCCAGTAGTTTTTGAAAGTGTTTGACATCAAATTGTCTGTTATATGTATGTTCAAATTTTTTTATTGTTCTGATTTATCATATTTTCAGATTTCCTCCATTTTGCTGAAAATGGCTGCATTTCATCCTTTCTGTGGCTATGAAATGTTCCATGGAATATATATGTGTACCACATCTTATTGATCCATTCATTCATTGCAGGACAGTTAAGCTGCTTTCCATACCTTAGCTCTTGTAAATAATGCTATTTCAAATATTGTTATACAGATAGGAATTTTTGGTACTGTTGCTGAGCCAATGGGTAAATAGTAACACAGATTTTGGTTCAATGTGAGGAAGAATTTCCTAATTTTAAGTTATGGAAATCAATTTTAAATTATGGGAATCATTTCTTGGGGATGAAGTGGTATGGAACAGAAGTGAACCACTCTTTTGGTGGGGGTACTGAAACCGGAAATCTAGCACTTAGTGGGGGGCATTAGAAGGTTATGCTTTTCTATGACTTTTGCAGTGCCCCCCAGTACTCCCTCGTGCAGTGAGAGTGGTCAAATTTCTATGGGAAGCTCTGCTGCTCTGCGGTGCAGCTCTTCTGAGGGAACCCCCCGGCCTGTGTACAACTGGGTACGCCTTGGATCATATCCGACACCTTCTCCCGGCAGCATGGTGCAAGGTAAGAGCAAGGACCTCAAAGAAGAGGGAACTCAGGACCTGGACCAATCTGGTTTCTAAACTCCACACTCATAATACCAGTTTCCTACGTGGGGGTGGGAAAGACATTACTATACTTCCCCCACCCCTTTGTCCTTGGCTGTTTCACTTCCTGTACAATCTGAGCTGTGTGATCCTGGGAGCATTTCTTAAACTAAATGTATTTCTGATAGCCTGGAAGAGAGTGGAAGGCAAGGGTTTTCTATGAGTCCCACTTGTCTGTTTTTTTGGGGGGGGGGAGGGTTCTTTTAGATTTCTTAAGGGTCATGAGTCATTTCCTAACATCCTAGAGAGGAAACTGAAGCAGAGTAGCCTGGACTGGCTTGACTCATTCAGCCAGTCTTTTTGGAAGAAACATGTAACTGGCTAAGAATCCTGACTTCTCAGTCTCCTCACGCCTGGCTCTCCTCCCCCAGCAAACCTTTTATTAATCCAAAGTGCACCTGCTGCATCACCTCCTGGTGTGTGCTCTGCCTTCTAAACAGCAGGTAAGCAGTTTAGAAAAGTGGGTCAGAGGATACAGTTTCTAGCAATCAAGCCTTTTCCCACCAACCAGCTACACATCAGTCAGGCGGCGTCCTGCCTTATTCATTGTCTGAATCCTTCATGTATATACCAGTTCCCCTCCCATGAAAAGGCAGCTGGTGGGGTGGAAAGAGAACAGAAGTTGCAGTGGCTCTGGCCCTTCCTCTCTGGTCACCTTGTTCAAATTTGTTTCCTCACTGATAAAATGAGACGAGCCCTTACCTGACAGGGGCTCAGGGTGAGTCGGATGAGTCACAGAACACTTCTTCTTTACCCTCTAGATGAGGTGTCTGGCCAGCTTATTCTCACCAATCTCTCCCTGTCCTCCTCTGGCACCTACCGCTGTGTGGCCACCAACCAGATGGGCAGTGCGTCCTGTGACCTGACCCTCTCTGTGACTGGTAGGGGATGCTGGGCAGGGGCTGGAGGGGGGTGCGGCTCGAAGCTCTCCCAGGAGCAACTGAGGACAGCCTGCAGCTCCGGGGATCCTGTGTCTCTTTAGACTCTTCCAAAGGCCGAGTGGCTGGGGCGGTGATCGGGGTGCTCCTGGGTGTGCTGTTCCTGTCAGTCACTGCATTCTGCCTGATAAGATTCCAGAAAGACAGGAGGAAGAGGCCCAAGGAGACTTATGGGGGCAGTGACCTTCGGTGAGCAGAGGAGGGCTGGGGTTGTGCGGAGAAAGAGGAAAGGACTTGGGTTAAGAGTAGAAGGCTTGAGCCCTAAAACTGACACATTCAGGGGTATTTTATATGTGTGGTGGGCGGAGGGTAGGATTGCTCAGCTCAGCCCTGAGACTTGGTGGTTGGGGGTATTTGACTTTGTGAGCCACGTGTACAGGGTGGAGTGGTGCAAACTGCCCTGTCCTCTTCATACTTAGTATTTTTCACTTTTCAGTTCTTAAGATCTTTTTATATACTTCAACAGGATTCGGCTGCCAGGAGTTGGATTTGCCCTGAGCACTCAGCTTAAGTGTGGGGCACTAAGGACAGGAAGGCAAAAACTGCCTGTCATCCACTTTAGCTGCTAGTTGTAAGGTCCAGAAAAGGGATTGGATACTCCTTAATGGGTGGGGAGAAATCTCCAGGAACTTGTTAAACATTCAGGCCACTTCTTCTCCCACCTGGAGCAGACTGTGTGTGTGTGTGTGTGTGTGTGTGTGTGTGAGAAAGAGAGAGAGAGAGAGAAGAGAGAGAGAGAAAGAGAGAGAGAGAGAGTATTAGGGAAGATGGGGGATCTGGGACCCTCATTTTAAAGAGTTCCACAGATGATTTTCATGTCTGGTATGGTAACCCTTGCACGAGGGGATGGAGTTCTTTGAGGGGCACTCCCTGCTGTCACTAAGAATTTGTCTATATCCATCAGGGAGGATGCCATTGCTCCTGGGATTTCTGAGCAACCTTCTTCAAGGGCTGATTGTAGCAAGGGACTCCTGGAGAGGCCCCCCTCTGCCAGCACTGCCTCCACCACCAAGTCCAAGCTCTCTATGGTTGTCTGATTTCTCTCCCCATCCCCGAGGGGGAATATCAAGAAATAAAGCCTTCGAGTACCATGTAGTGTCCCTCTTCTTTCTTCTGTAGCAAATTCTTCTAGGCGGTTCAGTGTCACCAAGGGAAGACCGGGATTGAGGTCCAAGAGGTGATGCCTTTGGTGGAAGGTTGAGTTAACCCCAAAGGGTGGGTGATGGGTTTTAACTTAGGTCCTTCCCTCCTTATCCCCCCTCCCCACCTCCATTTTTTGGTTTGGTCAAAGGAGATTTGTTTACTCTTCAAAGGATGGTCTCGTGCACCCAAAATCCCTCCCCTCCGAAACCCTCGAACACTAGGACATTCCTCTTTATTGTTCACATTCCAACCCAGCACGGTCACATGCACACACGGAGATAAAAACCTTCCGGCCACAGCCCCAAGAGCCCAGCGGGGGACAGGACCAGCAGGGCAGGGGCGGGGCCTCGGCAGACTCCTCCCACCGAGCTTCCCAGGCGCTCGGCGTTTGCATAAACTGGTAGAGAGCTGGAGAGGCGGCTCTCTGGGTGCGGTGGGGAGATGGTAGGGCAGATTACAGGCAGGCGTGGGGTCGGCTAAGGGGTGAAACCGGGACTTTCCTTCCGGTCAGAGCAAGGGGTACCCGACACCATAAAAACCTTCTTCCCCTCTCTCCTCGCCCCAGATCCAAAATTCTGGGGCTGGCCGGGTCGGGATCAGCACAGAGACTCAGGGCGCCCTCTTTAACTGCGCACAGAACGAAAGGACTTTAGAAAAATAAATAAAAGATTGTACTTGGGCGAGGCTTAGGGCGCCCTCCGCAGTGCGCACAGGGAAGCGCACCGAGGCGGCGGAGGCAGAGCTGCATGCCGGATGCGGGGAGAGGTGGGCGAGAGAAGCAAGAGAAGGGAGATTCGAGAGCGCGGAGTTTGGGGCTAGGGTGGGGAGGAAGGGCGAATGGGAACCATACTAGATTGGAGAACTGACTAAAAGGGCGCGTATTTAGCGACTCCTCGACGGAGACCGCCTGGGGACGCAGGGAGGGCTCCTGAAGCTGGCAGGTTGGTGGGAAGGAGGGGATCACAAACACGGCAAGGAAGTCTCGTCACTGCGAAGGGGACGCGGCATCCATCTCTCCTAGGGAACTGAGGAGAGAGAAAGCCTGAGCTCCCCAGGACGCCAGGGAGGGAGTTCTAGGGGCCCCGGTCATCTAGAACCGCCCCCGCCCCCACCCGAATCACTGAACTGAAAAGAACCTGCGCGAGTACTTGTGTGTGTCGCCCTGTGTTTATAGCCCCGGCTGAGCTAGTGCAGCCAAACCAGGGCGAGTGAGCCTCTGTGTGGATACAGGTGTGTCCTGGTCGCAGCCTCGGGCGTTTCGTTGTATCAGAAAATCCGTAGGCGCAGGGTGCATTTTGCCCCTGCTGGGAGGGGGTGAGGGCGGCTGAGGGAAGGGTTGAGGAAGGTCCCTTTCTCCCTCCCAGGACGCCCATCCCGCTGCTTCAGAATCGTAGTCATTACCTTCGAAAATGCTCAGTTCTTTGGTCCAGGGCGGCGCAGAGGGAGGGTGGAAAGAGAAACAGGTGAACTCTCGGAATCCCTGCACCCAACAGCTTCCTCCACCCACTCACCCCACCTTTTGGATTTGTAGTCCCTCGCCCTTCCCCCACCCCACCCCCACATTTTACCACCCTCCCCCTCGCCCTGTCCGGCCTTAATTTTCCCTGCTCCTTGGGAGGAGGAGCGGGGACTGCTCTCCTCAGGTCCCCGGTCAAGGGAGGGCGAGCCCGCCGCCCGCCGCGCCCGCTCCCCTCACCTGGTCTAGTCTCCGCTGGGGCCGCCGCCCGCGCCTCCCCGGGCGCCCCCAGCTCCGCCTGGTCCCCCCGGGCCCGGGCCCTTTCGGCCGCACTCTCCGCTCTTTATCTTCTTCCGTGCCATGTGGCCCCGGAAACTCGCCTGGATTTTGGCAGCGGCCGCATTGGCACCCGGGTCGTCCAGCGGGATGTCTAGAATGTCGTCGTCCGGCTTGGAGCAGGCGCTTTCCTGGGGACAGGGCAGGGGGATTGTGGAGTGACTGGGAGAGACCCCGAGAGAGAGTGAGACCAGAGGTTGAGACTAGGGCGACACGGGAGGGGGAAGTGTCGACATGGGTGGATATGTGTGTGTGTGAGAGAGAGACCGAGACAGAGACAAAGAGACAGCAGAGAGACCCTTCCTAGGCAGTGGAAGACAAAGGAAGTAACGTTCAGAACCAGGTGGACACAGAAGAGAGAAGTGGGCAGTCAGATGGATTACTGGACAGCTGGACAGCCCTGAGTGAGGGAAACACCCATCACTGTCAGTGGAGTTAGGGGAGCTTCAGAGCTGACTACAAAGTGGGTTCCGAGGAGCAAAGTAAACAGCAGCTGGGCCTGCCCATCCCCCAGTCTCCAAAAGATGCCTCCAGCTCATCCTTCTGAATCCAGAATTCCCTGGGAGAGGGTGGAGAAGAATCAGCAGGACAAGGCCCTCCCTGAGTAAAATCACATCAGCGCTTACTGCTGGAAGGAATTAAGGTGAGGATAGGTATGTCCCCTAGTGACCAGCCTCTCTCCAGCTAGGGACAGGGCACAGAGAGGGTTTCCTCACTGACTTTCCACTTTCCACTGCTCCCCAGGATATACTCAAGCACTGAAGAAAGATGGTCTGGAATAAACCATAGAGAAAAGCCTTCACTCTAAAAAAGGACAAAGATAAACAGCAGCAAGAAGCCCTTTCTGTGATGTGCTACTGAGAAAGAAAAGAATTATGACAATAGCTACCATGTGAGTACTTCCTGTTTGCCAGACACAGTAACTCAGTGTTCTACAGATATTATTTTCTTTCATTCTGGCAACAAAATGGTAATGTAGTTAAACTAGGGATAAAGTAGTTTAACACCTTTTACTGTTAAACTAGTTTATCCCTAATAAAATTGATGATTAGAATATTCGTCCAGAGGGATATCTAGAATGTCGTGTGGCTTGGAGCAGGTGCTTTCCTGGGGACAGGGCAGGGGGATTGTGGAGTGACTGGGAGAGCCCCCAAGAGACCAGAGGTTGAGACCTCTGGGTGATACAGTGACCCCATACAATGAATTTGAGGTGGAAACCCTAATATGTCAAGTCCAGAATATATTCTTGACCTCTTCTCTGTAGGATAAGAAAAGGCAGTCAAGAAATGAACCAGGGCTCTGTCATTTGCTAATTGTGTGATCTTGGGTGATTTAATCTGATCTTCCCTTTCTCAGTTCTTTCACTTAAAATCAAGGTGATAAACATCTACCTTTATGGATTATGAAAAAAAAATTATCATGAGATGTGTATAAAGTTTTGGTCATAATCGAGTTATTCAGCTAACGGAAGTTATTATGATCCTTTTAAATAACAAGTTAATCTGAAATACCGGTTTTTGTAGGCCATAAGTGGCCATATAAAAACAATTTCACATGGTCTAATCTAATAATAATCAGACCCACCTGTATGCCCCAGGATTCTGTTTTACTTAGTCTGCCCCCACTGAGAGTAGAAAGTGTTAGGGAGTTGATGGTGTTGATTTTCAGAGGCAAGGCTGGAATGGAGAGGGCTCAGCCTCTGAGCCCCTTGTTTAATGTTACAGCATTAATGTGGGTTGGGATGTGAATGGCTGCTATGGATTAATAGGGTATTTGTCCTTTGAATTGACCCTCTGGCTTCTAAGAGTTTTGCAGCACCTCCCCTCCTTTTTTTTCCTGAGAACTACCACTTTCACTGTTTTGCTTAGTGGGCTTGAGATGATCAGGGCTTCACATAGAAAGAGTAATTCAGTTCTGCTCATTTCCTCTCTCAGCCATCACTTGTCCAGTTCACACAAGTGGGATAGGTGGCTGGGCCTCAGTGACTACTATCCCAATCGACTCTGCCCAGGAGCACAGGGTTACAATGTCTTCCCAAGGCAGTCTCATTTCCTGGCCTTCGAAGTTCTCGGTCTGTGCTTAGGATGTCACAATTGATTTAAATCCAGTTAGAAGGTATTACCAAGAGGCGGTGTGGTTGTGGCTGGACCCACACACTTTTTTCTTTCCTAGGTTTAGTGCTCCCTCCCCATCATCTGGTCCCCACCTATAATCAGAAACAACTCTTTAGGGTTTCTGGATTCTCAGAGCTCAAGCCTTTCTTGGGACATTTTGAGAGAACAGTGAGGCTTCTTCTCAAAAAAGGTCAATGATAAAAAAAAAAATCCTGACCCACCTCTCCTCTGCAGCTGGGGGAGGCTGAGCAGAGGAAGGGGTATCTTCCTCCAACCTTGCTAAGACCAACTTGCTGTCACCGCCCACCCCAGCTGGATCCAGAATGGAAACCTGGAACAACAGGCAAAGCCACCCCCGACATGCTCCTCCCCAGAGCGAGCTTACCCTCCCTCCAGCTAAAGCTCAGGGCAGAGCTGCCAAGTGGACTGTCCACAGGCAGAAGGGGAGGGAGAGTAAAAGGAATCTGGAACCAGGCCCACTGGTCACTGTGGCTGGGTTGGTGCCTGCCGAAGTCAAGATCTGACAGTGTAGCCCTGTAGTTGCCTGTGAACTGCGGGGAAGAGAGGGTTGGTGGAAAGTGCTCTGGTTTGCAAAGCAGGAATCATGTCTTCTGGTCCCAACTGGGTACATCCTGGGTACATACATCTCTGAGGGTCTCAATTGCTTCAGCAGCACCTAGATGTTGGCCTAAGATGAGTAAAGTCTCCTTTGGCTCCCAAATCTTCACAGCTTTCAGTATGAGTCCCTTATGTGCTAGTGCTGTGCTGTGCTAAATGCTTGGAACCATTCATTAAATCCCCATTTGAGAGGTCAAGGAACTGTCCCAGAGATATTTTGCCACTTATACAAGGTTAGACAATTGACAACAGTGAGGGAATTCAGGAAGCCTGGCCTGGTGACCACTGCCTGAGAGCAGGTGATTATTTCTGTGAATTCAGCTGGACCAAGTCAACTAAATGTAGGATCCAAAATAATGTTCCTTGGTCTTTTCAGAAGTGAATGCAGAAAAGTCATATATATGTGGCTATGTAAATCAGCAACTGGAACATGTGAATCCACAGTTCTGTCTCATTAAGAATTAAAGCAGGTCTGTTTTCTTCTCCTTTCTGTTCGAATCTCTTCACTAATGGGAAAGAAGGAAATACCAGGCATTCTGAAACACCAGGTCAGCTGGTGAGCAAGGAGAGCCCCAAACAAAAGATGAAGAGGGGCCTGCGGCTACCCTCTCTATACACCCCTGCTCCCTTCCAGCACTGAGCCCAGCTCTCCACAGAATGGAGTAGGAAGATGCTCAGCCCCAGTCCTGACCTGCCCCAACCCTCTGCCCCGCCACCGCTTCTCTTCTCCCTCTTCTTGTCTGCTGTGCAGTGTGACAATGGTGCTGTCTTCTGCTCAGCCCTTTGGTCCTGAGGGGGGAAGGCTCCTGGGTACAGAACGCACTGGAGGCGTCTAGGACCTGGGGCTACCGGGATAACTGTATATTTACCTCCTTTGTATTGTCTGGGATGGCAGCTTCTCCTGTTTTTAGGGGACATTCATTCCAACATTATGCCTACCAGCTCTGCCATATGGCTTACTGGTAGCTCAAGAGCAAGGTCCAGGGCAGACCACAGGCTATATGCAGAGATGCAGCAGCCTACCCTACTTGCTCCTGTAGGCACCAGCAGAGAGGAGCTACCTTCTTTGCTACCTCCTTTGCGCTCTTTCCACAACCATGCACCTGCCCTCCTTCCCCCTTCATTCTTATCATTCCATCACCCTACCTCCGCCAATATCCAGAATCCACCACCCATTTATTTTCTCCACTTTCTAAAATCTGCAGGGGGAAGAGGGGCTGCTGGAACTCTTTCTCAGTGGAGCCCAGGAATCTCTAGTAACTAGAGTCCATTTTTCCTATGACAACCACAAACTGCTTTCCTGAGAATAGCAGAGAAAAAAGACTGGGAGGAGATATGTCATCAGGGCTTTCTCCAGGGGGTGGGATTATGAAGGAGTGACATGTTTCTTTCTTATACTTGGGTTAGTTTTTACATTTTTTATTGTGAATTTATTATCTTTATGGGAGGGGGGCACAGATAGTATTTAGCAGAGAGGTTAAATTACAGCTATTTGAATTAGACAAGGCTGTGTCTGAATCCTTCGCATGCAGAAGTCATCCTTCTTGGCAGATTATTTAATTTTCCTAAACCTCAGTTTGTACATCTGTAAAATGGGGAAAATAATAACTACTTTACAGAACTGTTACCATGATTAAATGTGAAATGCAGGTACATGATAGCATTCACACTGACAGTTATTACTGATACGAATAAGCGTTAAATCTTAACAACCACAACTTGTCTCTGAGTTCTTTCTGCCTCTTGGTACCCAGACATAGGAAGTCTCACCTCCTATAAACTGGGATAACCTTTCCTCCCAAACCTCATTTTTTTCTTTTGTAAGCTATGATGTGGAGGGTGGAGAGCAGACAAAATGAGTACCCTCCTGTATCATTAGCTGGGTTGAGTGAATGACTGAGGATACAAGGATTTTCCATATGTAGGGGCATAAAACAAAACAAGCAAAAACATTTTATATATGTATGATCGCTGTATTCTAACAGGCGCTTGCATACCCGAGTCACCTTAACAACTACCCACTTTGCCATTAGGCACTCGCAGCATCCAGGTCTCCGTGTGGGCGCTGACAAACTGCAGACACTTCCTTCCCTCACCAGCAGGGCTCCCTCGCGGTCACTTCACACAGCCCCCGCCGGGGTGAGAAGGCGTGGGGGCCGGGCCAACCCCTCCCCAGAACCACACTGACTAGGCTTTTTGCTGCCTGCATCACTACTAATCTAACCCATATGAATCGACTATCCCACCCTGCGCGAGGGTCACGAGGATCATCATCCTGTCCTCCCACCGACGGCGGCAGCCTTGGATTGGGGAATGGGGTAGGAGAAAGCAGTTTCGCTAGACAACGGTTTCTGGCGTCTTGGGGTGGGGGGGTGAGTTCCTCTTCTAGTCTAACCTGCAGCTTCGCTGCTGCAGAGCCCTGCCCAGCTCCCAGTCCAATCTAGATTGCCTCGCGGAAAGGCGCCCAGACGCCCCCGCCAGTTTGGGAGCATTTTTCTTTGGGCTTCCAAGTCAGGCGGGTGCCTTCCACCACCCACCACCCACGGCTCAGCAGGCACCCCTTATTGCTACTAGGTCTTCTGCACCTACTTCCACGACTCACTCGCCCTCCAGGGATTTCTCGGGAGCCCCTTGCCCCAGATCTAGCTGAGTGCCACCCCCAGTGCCCTCTAACTTACGGTGCAGCAGTCCATGCTGGTGTTGGGGGTCCTTGGTTGGGACGGAGGCAGGCGCAGGGCGGGGGTGGGGTCTGTGTGGTGCTGGGTGGGGACTCTGGGGCTGTGGGGCGCCCGCCGACCCGCGCCGAGCCTGCAGCTCTGCTCTCCGGTCCTCTCTCCCGCGCTCCGCTCGGCTCGCGAATGTAACCTGAGTCCTGCGGTCGCGAAGCCAATCAGGGGACTCTTTCGGCAGGGTGGGCGGGGAGATTGGAGGGAGGACCACTCCCCCTCTCGGCCCTCTCAGCTGGCTCCTCCTCCTGCTCCCACCCATCCTCCTACACACTTCCATCCATTCCTCCTACACACCCCATCCTCCCGAACTCAACCCGGTTGCTTACTGAGGCGGCAGACTGCCAGGCAGATGTACGCTGGCGCGGGCAGAAGGAGCCCCCGACATCCCGGGTACAAACACACGCACATCTGGGCACAGCAGCGTTCCCACCCATAGATAAAAAAGCACGCATCCCTTACCCTCCTCGCCACAATTCCACAATCTAGCTAGCGTCCCAAATATGGCTCCTTCTAACTTCCCTCCCCCTCAGTTCGCAAAGAAAAGCCCCCCTAAGACGTGCAGTAAAAGAGTCCCATCATCACTCTGCTCCAGAGCGGAGAAAGCTGTCGGTACACAACCGGGTGGTGGGCACACATAAACACAGACTCAGCAGCCCCACGTGTCCATATATGACACCAAAACGCTCACGTCTTCAATATTCCGACACAACAGACACAACCTACAAAAATAACTACGCAGACCTTGTACACACACGATGCAGATATGTGCAAGTGCTGTTTTGTGCACGCACTCGTGTACACGCAGACGTGTTCACACAATTCCTTACTCTAAATGTATCTATCTGTCTGTCTGTCTCTCTTTGTCTATCTGCCTACCTACCTACCTATCCACATACACACATATATCCCTTATATATTTATTCTGTTATCTACCTATTTATCATCCTCATTATCTACCAGCTCTGCATCAGACAGACACAATCATATGCACAACACCCATTTTGTATGTTTTCACATACGGACACAGGTTTGAGAGAAACACCCTTTCCTCCCACTCCCCAGGGCAGACTCTCTGACCTCCTGGTCTACTGCATCACAATAAGACAAAAACTGGCCACTCTCATCCTTATCCTTGGGAGGGACAAAATACCCTACAACCAAATACGGGGCAATATCAGAAGTCATTAGCTCTTTGGGCTCAGGATGGAGGAAGGATGTGGGTTTTGGGAAAGGCTGGGGAGGGGAGATAGAGCAAGAGCATCAGGAGAGGGACTTTTGCGGTGACCAGTCTCCTCAGCTTCTTGGGGTCCTAGAGCTGGCAGTGTGGCATGTCGTGTGGGTAGGGTGGGCCTTGTCTAAGAAAACTAGGTAGTCTTTCCAGGAGGGAAGGAGAAAAGATGGCTGCCGCTCAGGCCTGTTGACTACAGCAGAGAGAGGAGGGGAAAGGGCCTGTGGCCGTCTCTGGGCCAGGGGTCCTGAGATGGCACTCCAGTGCACCCACCGATGCTGGCCATTCACAGATGGCTGTTATGTGTTTCTTTCCTACCTGAAGCTTCCTTCCATGGGTTTGCTTGCTAAAGAGAAAATGAGTGGGAGGGAAATTCCAGTGGCCACTCATGATGGAGATAGGGTTAGCCAGCTTGGGCCTCCAGGTTGAGCTGGAAGCTGGCTGGGATTCCAGGGCTTGGGGTGTAGGGGTATCTTTCCCAGCATGTTTGGGACCCACCCACCCTTGTAACTGAAAATCTGTTCCCCAATCTGTCTTTGGCACATCCTCCATCCCCCTGCCTCCACCAAATGGCAGGATGTCCTGGGAACCAGGCCCTTGCCTAAATGATAGGCACATCTGTGCCACTTTCCATTGGACTTCAACTCCAGAATCCAGAAGAGAAAGGGAAGGAGGAACCTGGGGGCACAGTGGAGATCAGGCCTGGACTCTGCTTTTCTCTTCCCAAATTAGAGATGAGGAATTCGGGATTTAGTGAGTTTGCAGTAAAGTCTCCCAAGTTGCTAGGCAACATTCCTCTGCAGGCTGTGCTGCCTCTGGGCCCTTCTTCCTGTTGGTCAGAGCTGAAGGGGGGGTATCTTTACAACACAACCCCCCCAACTCCCACGCAGGCAGCCCAGCCCTTCCCTCTTCCTAAAAGACACCTTTGTGTGGGGTGAACACCAGCAGACCCATGGGAGAACAGATATGGGAACTGTCACTCCCATCCACAAAACAACCGTTTTGGCAGCAGCCCACTTGACACACCTACGCAGCACTGGCCACAGTGCTTGCCCTGGGGGATGGGCAGGCTCAGGGTGAGGAAAAGGTAGCCAGAGAGGAAGGCAGATTGGAGTGGTAACCAGACACGCACACACTCAAACATCCAGAGGCAGGAGAAGAGGCATGATGGCCTTGTTGGAGGGACACACACCCACAGACCATGGTCCTGCACCCACAAAGACACAAACTGTGGGCTCACCACGTGCCCTGACCTCAAAGACATACACAGAAGCAGAGGCCTTCATCGCCCTGCACAGAGGGCACATACTTCCCCTGGTAAGGGGCCTGTCTTCTGGTGGCCCTGATAGAGGCTGGGTAGAAGTCTGAGTCTGATAGTCCAACAGGAAGAGGGACAAGGCAGTGTGGAATGGGTCTGGCTGCCTTGAGGAAAAACTGTGTCATGCTGAGAGGCTCTGGATCCTGGCAGGCACGGCCAGAGGTGACTGGCCATGGGAGACTGGCTGACGCGGGGCCTGTGTGCTATAGCCAGTGTTTGGAATATTACCTTCTATCTGGCTACTGTCTAGATGGTTTGGGGCCCTGTGGTTGTTCTTCTTGACTCTTTGAATTTCAAACATTCTCTGCTATCTTTGCTGGCCCTCTAGCTATTGAAGAAGGACTGCAGGTTTGGAGAGGAGATGAGCTCTGGGAGGGCTGGGCTAGAGAGGGGTTGGCTCAGGGGGGTGTGGTAGATTCAGCAGGGAGCACAAAGGTGGAGGGATGCAGAGGAGAAAGTCAGACAGCAGAGGAGAACATGGTTAGGGGAGAGAGAGGATAGAGGCACATTCGTGGGAAGCTTCTGTAGCCCAGTGCAAATCCTTCTCAGGGACAGATGGAGGGCAGTGAGAGAGAAGTGGCCCTCCTAAGCAGAGAGAAAAGCCAAGGCACATGGCAGTCACTTTGCCAAGACTTGTGGCATTCCCTCCCTGGAAGGGGTACTTTCTGAACATAACATTCCAGCTGAAGCCCACGGAGGGACTCCATGAGAAGAATGGGGTGGGAAGTAGGAGGTCTGTGCCTTTCGTGGAGCTGATCTGGGGGCTTCTTAGGTCAGAGTTTTACCCATTTGAGTGGAGGGGGTGAGAATGGCAGGAAATTCAGTTTTCTCTGCAAATATTTCAGCTTTTGCTGTAGTATTTTTAGCAATTTGGTTGGCAGAGGAGGAGCCCGGGTACATTTTTAAAGGGGCCTCTGCCAGACTGGAGGCCTCCTCCCACCTTCACCCCACATGTCATGAAGGAGAGTGGGTACATGCAGATTTAAAAACTGGGTTTGCTGGGCACTAGGCGACATTAAGTCATCTTCACCAACGGTCATCGGCAGTTATCACCATCATTATCATTAGCAGCATTATTAAGAAGAGTAAATACTTCTTGGACTTCTGTTGCGCACTTAGGTGCTGTTAGATATGCAGGACGGAAGGTTTCAGATACAGTTCACTTGGTCAGCGAGTGCAACAGTAGACAGTAAAACACTTCGGAGGGACTGCTAGGTCTGTGTGTGGTGCTAGCCACGTGACATATGTGGTTTCATTGAATTCTTACAACCATCCTGTGAGTTAGATATATGTATAGTATGGATAGATATATGTCTAGGGGTTGGATCATTTACCCAAGGTTATGGGTATAGCATTTATTTTATTTTTTATTTTTTTAAAGATTTTATTTATTTATGCATACAAGAGCTGGGGTACAGGCCAGAGTCATGGTAGGTGAGAGGATTCACCAGACAGAGTGGGGAGCAGAACAGGCAGACTGACCACACTGCTGAAGGGAGCAGTGGGTGAGGCAGGAGAGGTCTGCTGCGCCATGTGGGTCCGCTCCCTGGCGGCAGCAGGGCTCGAACTCGTGCTGCAGTGGCTGTGGTTTGCTTCATAGTGTGTTGCTTAACCCACTGGGCCACCAGGGAGGCCCCTTGGGTATAGCATTTAAATGGAGTATCATTTAAACGGAAAAGTCCAGATTAAAAACTCACAGCAGAAAAATAATATTATCCTGAAATCTGGATAGTGCTTTATTAAATGCTTCATATCTATTATATCTGTAGAACAGCATGAGGAAACATTAGTATTTTTATCTATTTCCTCCTTTTCTTGCAGAGGAGCTAGACCTTGAGGAGTAAGTGACTTGTGATTTGTCTGGTGTTAGACCCTAATGAATTGCAGAGGTAGGCTACAACATGCGAGCTCTGACTTTGAATGTTGTGTTTTCCTCTCTAATTTGTTTTGTACAACTCCTAGCGCTTGCACTGAGCTAGATGGGATGAGTAATCGTGGTTAATAAATCAGACATAGTCTCTTTTCTCTTGGATCTCATAGTCTGATGAGAAAAGTGCATATGTATTTGTGTGTATATATATATTATACATACTTATGTATATATAGACAGATATGCATATGTATAGCTACATTTATACATATGTATGAGAGGCATCTTTATCTCTCTCTATATTTATGAGCTATATTTATATCTCCTAAGGTAATAAATAATAGATGCTAAATGAATATGTGTCCCTGAAATATAAGAGCTCTATTTTTAAAGCATATGTTCATTAGCCTGGAAGTTTCATAAAGAAAGAGATAAAAGCTGTCTTTCCCCCCCCCCCCCCACTGTAGACTTAGCACAATGTTTAGGACATAGTGAATACTCAATAAATAGCTTCTGAACGATTGGATGAATAAGGGAATACATGAACAATATCGTCAAGAAGAAGCAAGGGGTAAAGAAAGTGCATAATTCTGGAGTTAAGCATGACCTAATTTGTAGCGGCCTATGGTTCTGTTAGAGACTCAGATATGTCTTCAGCAAGAACTTAGTAGGTGGATTTTAAATAGGGAGGCGACTCCTCATCTCTCTGAGATTTGGACTGAGGGCTTCCATTGTGCTGAGCTAAGGCATATGAGTCAAGTTCCTCAGAGGCCCATGCTGAGGTGGTGTCCTCTTCATAGGAGAAGGACAGGACTGAGAACATGACAGGGCCTGAGGGCTTGGGGAGGAACATGCCTGGAAACCAGTTTGTCTAGTTCATTTATTTTCTAAGATTTTTAGTTTTATTTATTTATGCTTATAAGAACTAGGGTATAGACCAGAGGGATGGGGATGAGAGGATTCACCAGAGCGGGGAGCAGAACAGGAAGATCGACTGAAATGCACTGCTGAGGGGAGCAGCGGGAGAGACAGGAGAGGTCTGCTGCATCATGTGGATTAGTTCCCTATTGGGAGATCTAACTCATGCAACAGTGGCTGGTGATAGCTTGATAATGCTGAGATTTTAACCACTGTGCTACCAGGGGGATCCTAGCTTAATGTTTCCATTTCTATTTTGTTTTTTCCTTCCATTAGCATTTTAACTTTATCTTACCTATGCATAAGGACATTTAAGGGAGAGTTATTATATTCAGTCTTAGGCCAGAAAGTCCAAGATGGACAATTAACTTGGTGGCTGCAGCTATTAGTGAGGCTTCTCAAGAGAAAGCTGACTTTTAGGGAATTGCTCAGGTTTGCTTGATCATCCCATTTGGAGATTCTCTTTTCATTATAATCTCGGAAGATTTTGTTTTTGTTTTTAAAAGTGGGAACTTCTTTCAGTGGGCTCATCCCAAGTCCCTTGAGTAAGTTTCTGTGTTAATGACTTCTTCCTACCAGGCTTATTTGGGTCGATGAAGACCAGCCTGCTGCTGCCATTTATATGGAATAAAGACGGACCAGGAATTAATGGTCCTCCCTGGTGGCCCAGTGGGTTAAGCAACACACTATGAAGCATACCATAGCCACTGCAGCACGAGTTTGATCCCCGGCTGGGGAGGTGACCCACATGGCGCAGCAGACCTCTCCTGCCTGGCCCGCTGCTCCCCTCAGCAGTGTATTTCAGTCCATCTGCCTGTTCTGCTCCTTGCTCTGTCTGGTGGATTCTCTCATTGCCCTGTACCTCTGGCCTTTACCCCAGTGCTTGTGTGCATAAATAAATAAATCTTTAAAAATAATTAAAAAAAAAGACCTACCACCTATCATGTTCTCTCTCTCTCTCTCTTTAAAGAATTTATTTTATTTATTTATGTATACAAGAGCTGGGTTGCAGGCCAGAGGTGTGTGTGTGTGTGTGTGGCAGCGGGGAGGGTGTGTGGGTGATTCACCATAGGATTTACCAGAGACAGAGTGGGGAGCAGAACAGGCAGATCTACTGAAATACACTGCTGAGGGAGAGGTCTCCTGTGCCATGTGGGCCCCCTCCCTGGCTGGGGATCAAACTCATGTTGCAGTGGCTGGCGATAGCTTTATAAGTGCTACAACCCCTTGAGCCACCAGGGAGGTCCCCATCTATCACTTTCTTTAAGCCAATATGGATCCGACTTTGGCTGGAGATCATATTGCCAGCACTCATTTTTTATTGCTTTTCATAGGAGTTTCTGTGAGGACACTAAGTGTTGGTGTAGAAGTGTCTCTTACCCGGAGTCTTCAAAGGAAGGAAAAATAGACAGAATTTTCCTACAGACTGTTATTCAATATGACTGAGATATAGGTGACAGGTATTAGGACTCAGTCACCATAGGGCTTGGGTGGCAAGCCCTCTGCAAGAATAAGTTCCCTTAAGGCCACCAATCAAAAATATAAGTCACACTCCCCTGGGATTGGATCATGCCACAGAAATTTGGTCACTTGGTCATATGTCTTTCCCCATGTAAAAATGAGTGTATTTTACCCAGATTAACCTTGGATCTACCTTTGAGAAGTGATGTTTGCCTTGACCTTTTTTTGCTCAGACTGAAGCACTGGAAAGTAAAGGATTATTAAGTATAAGCTTTTGTTATTCTGTAGTTTGGGTGGAGCATTTAAGTTTAATGAGCTAAGTACTGTTAGTTATTTGGGTTGATAATACTTTTGTTATTTTTGCTTTGCCTGCTGTGGGATTGTGTGTTGGAGTGGGGTGAGGGTGGGGAGTGCTGGAACATGAGCTGTTTTTGGATTGGATTATTGTTGAAATGTTTTTGCGCTTAGAGAGAAGGCATACTAGGTAAAAATGCTCCATCCTTTTAACCTTGAAGCCTTGGGGCACTGAAATAGTTTATCTACAGGTGTTCAGTGTTCATTTATACCTAGGAGACATAGTCAAAGATCTTCTGCTGTAGACACAATCCTACATGGTAGATGTTCCTCAGATGTGAAAGAAGAGAGAACACTTTGTGTTTTATTTGGAACCTGATGGCTGAGCTACTCTGTGTTATGATTTGCTAAATATTTGTTAGATCATAATAACAGGAGGGTCTCAGGATACTATAATAGAGGTGCGTAGACCTTAAGAAAACCATCATGGCAGAGGCTCTGGTCATCTGGCCTCGCCATGCACCTCCCTAGTGCTTGCTTACAGAACTGCAGCTTTGTTGAGGGTAGACCTGACAGTGCTTCATCATCAACCTAAACCTATTTCCACTTTCCCAACTTTTATCTTATTTTAATTTTTTAAAAGATTTACTTTATTTATTTATGCATACAAGACCTGGTGTGTAGACCAGAGGTGTTGGGGGTGGTGGTGCTAGTGAGAGGATTCACCAGAGGCAGAGTGGGCAGCAGAACAGGCAGAGCTACTGAAATATACCGGTGAGGGGAGCAGCGGATGAGACAGAAGAGGTTTGAAGTGCCATATGGGTCAGCTCCCTGGCTGGGGATCGAATTCAAGCTGCAATGGCTGCTGATAATAGTGCTGAGACTTACCCCCTTGTGCCACCAGGGAGGCCCCTGTTCTCAGCTTTTATGATGGTTAGGGTGGTCACAAGATCCATGCTGCCTTGAGTATAGACCTGAAGTCTAGTGCTGAGCAGCTAACTTCTGATGATGAAGCAACAGGCAACCTGCTGAAATTATAAGGGAAATGACTGAGCTTGGCTAAGTATTCCAACTTGTCTTAACAATGCAAAGGAAGAGGTAAAATATAAGAGATATTTAAGCTATTATCATTTAGGTTTTCTTTTTAAAAAGATGTTTATTTTTGTAGAAGAACTGGGGTGCAGGCCAGACGTACAGGGGTGAGAGATTTATCAGAGACAATGGAGAGCAGAACAGGCAGATCTACTGAAATACACTGCTGAGGGGAGCAGCGAGTGAGACAGGAGAGGTCTGCTGTGCCATGTGGGTCAGCTCCCTGGCCAGGGCTTAAACTCAGGCTATACAAAAGAGCTAAAAAGGCAATTCTCCAAAGAGGAAAAGCAAATGGCCAACAGGCATATGAAAAAATGCTCAACTTCTCTTGTTATCAGAGAAATGCAAATCAAAACCACTATGAGATACCACTTCACACCAGTGAGAATGGCACATATCAAAAAAAGTAGCAACAACAAATGTTGGCGAGGATGTGG
>JAGFMF010011443.1:7906159-7924368 GCA_019455555.1 Galemys pyrenaicus | reverse complement strand
ATGGTGATGGGGAATACATGGGGATTACAATTGATGTCAAATATATATAAATTAAAGGGAAAAAGTAGAATAAAAAAATAAACAACAACAAACAGAAACTCAGGCCATAGCAGTGACAGCATGATAGCACTGAGACTTAACCCTTAGGGAGACCCCTCATTTAGGTTTATTATGAGATTTACAGAAAAAGATCCTATAGCAATACAAGGGGTGTTGGAATGCATCAGGTCAGTGTACCTAAATTTTAACAAGATGGGGACTACACGTGCAAGTTGTTTCCACAGATTCTTTGCAGACAGACTGAAAATTCTGAGTTGGAACAACCAGTAACTGAGACATGAATCTATGGGATCTCATGCAGCTTGACTTCTTAATTGGTTGTCCTAGCTCATCAGCTTTGCTCAAGTGAAGCAACCATTGCAGGAAAGTGATGCTTTATAGTTTCCTATAGTCATACTTAAAGCCTTCGCCTCCCAGTCTCTCTCAACATTTCTATTAAATTAACCTCTCCCAGTTGTCCCATGCCTAGTAAGTGGGCTTGCTATAGTTAGAATTACTTAACAGGCTGCTGGTTTAGCTGCATAGGGAGAAGTCATTAACTTATAATCTTAGTCAAAGGTGTTGAGATCAACCATATCAGAATACCCAATGAAGAAACTTCCCACCTCTTTAAATAAAAATACAACCCTTCAAGATTAGCACTAGGAGACAGACTCAAGGAAGAGCAGATGCTCATTCTGAATCTTATGTTGTATCGCCTTTGGAGCTCAGGGAATGGATTCTCTCCTCCATCATTTCTGCAGATGGTACATGTAGTCCACATGCTGTTGCCAGTCTACTTGTGCAGATATTCTGACGGGTTGATTAGATATCCTTAAATATTTTTTTAAAGATTTTATATATTTGGGCTTTTCTGGTGGCACAGTGGGTTAAGCAACGCACTATGAAGCAAACCTCAGCCACTACAACACAAGTTCGATCCCTGCTGCCGCCAGGGAGGGGACCCACATGGCACAGCAGACCTCTCCTGCCTCGCCCGCTGCTCCCGTCCGTCCACAGTGTATTTCAGTCATTCTGATTGTTCTGCTCCCCACTCTGTCTCTGGTGAATCCTCTTACCACCCTGGACTCTGGCCTGTACCCCAGCTCTTGTATACATAAATAAATAAAATCTTTTTAAAAAATATTTTATTTATTTATACACACAAGAGCTAGGGTACATGCCAGAGGCTCTGGGGTAGGGGGTTGTTGGGGTGAGAGGAGCCACCAGAGAGTGGGGAGCAGAACAGGCAGATCTACTGAAATACAGTGCTGAGGAGAGCAGTGGGCGAGGCAGGAGAGGTCTGCTGTGCCATGTGGGTCACCTCCCTGGCTGGGGATCACACTAGCACTGCAGTGGCTGTGGAAACATCAGAGTGCAGTGTTCAACCCCTTTCGCCACCAGGAAGGCCCAGTAATTAGTAATCCTTAGGTAAAAGAGTCTTTATCCATTCTTTGACTGGGATAGGATTACCTTTTTTTAATATGGACATTTCTTTTCAGCACTACATGGGAATGATTTGTGCCTATGAGTGGAAACCTCCGGGGTAGTGTAGTGGGACAACTATTTATTATTGTTGTTGTTGTATTATACATTATTATTATTGTAAACCAGTATATCTGTGTTACAATGAACCAGTATGTGTGTGTGTACAATAAGCCACTACGTGTGTTTGTGTACACATATACAAGGTCTTCTGAATTTATCTTACAGATTCCCCAAGTTTAGGTGGTCTTAGACCATTTTCCTGGGAGCACTTTCTGTGTCAAATATTTATTATGAACGTTTTTTATGTGCCATCTGCTGTATACTATAGATATCACATGCTGTATTATCAAGATGCTCCTTGTTGTAAGGGATAGGAACCCAACTTCCACCAGCATAAACACCAATTCACTGCATGGATGGGGGTGGAGTTTCAGAGACATCCAGATCCAAGAGTGCAAAATCAAGACTCTCTCTTTTTCCTTCTCATGTCTGCTTCCTTTTACACAGTGCTGCTATCCCATAATGCTGTAACTATGGCTGTGGGAAGCTCTAAACTTAAACCATTGTAGCCTTGGGACCAGAGAGAAAATATTCTTTAATCCCTTTTCATCAACAATAATTTAATTTAAAAATTCCCAGAGGAAGTCTCTGATAAACCAGACTTGGGATGCATACCCATCTATGCACCAGTCACTGCGGCCATGTGATGAAGTATTATAATTTATCCTCCTCTGGCACAACCAGGTAGTCAGCAGGATTTTACGACCATCAGATTTACCAGAACTGTTTGTCTGGGGGTGGGGGAGGAAGGGCAGATCCACAAAAGAAATGGACTGATTAATGTTTGTTCATCTTAATTCATTCGTCATGTGAGATGTACAATAGTCCAATGAAGCAAATACTATTATCCATGTTGTATAGGCAAGAACGTGTGGGAAACAGAGAGGTTAAGTAACTCAAACAAGGTCACTCAGTTGGTAGCAGCAGAGCTGAGAGTCCATTCAAGTCAATTTAATTTCAAAGCTACTCATTGTCTGGCCTCCTCTCCTACCTGGATTTCTCCTCAATCTCCGTATCTTAGAGTCATTAAGTCAAATGACTCTGTTTCCACATTGTACCTTTCTAGAAAGGTCCACTTGACATTGAGGACTCTTTCAGGCTTCTTTTTTTTCTTTTATGCATTCTTCTTTTTCTTTTTCCTTTTTTTTAAAAGATTTTTAAAAAAATTATTTACACATACAAGGCCAGGGGTACAGGGAGTGAGAGGATCCACCAGAGACAGAGTGGGAAACAGAACAGTCAGACTGACTGAAATACACTGCTGAGGGGAGTAGCAGGCAAGGCAGGAGAGGTCTGCTGTGCCATGTGGGTCATCTCCTTGGCCAGGGATTGAACTCAGGCTGCAGTGGCTATAGATATGTTCATTGTGCTGGACTTAACCTCTTGTGCTACCAGGGAGGCCCACGTCTGCTTCCTTCTGAAGTTACAAGCTTAAACAAATAAGCAAAAAGAATTTATTGGGAGACTTAACTCTATTGGCATGACTGGGCCCACGGGCTTAGAATGGTGTTGTTACGTCCCGTTTCTATCTTTCAGCAGTGTTTTCCTTTGAGTGGCAAGAAGGCTGTGGACAGACTCAAACCCACAACAGAAAGAGGCCAACTCCCTCCATATATCCCTGTACCATGTTCTGTGGAAACACCCTGAGCTGTCCTTTGTGTTCGTGTTACTGGCAAACACTCCAGGACAGCATGGCCTGGACCATCCCTGGGGCAGCATGTTGGCAGTCAGCCACACAAGCACAGTGATGCCCTCCAAGGTGGAGTCACAGTACAAGGAGCCATAGTTAACCCAAGTTTTCTCTCTACCCTTCCTCCCCAGCACTTGGTGTTATTCTATTAGTAGTTAGCACAGTGCCTAGTCGGTTACATTTTCTCTTCCTCGCTCGGCTTGGAACACTGGTAGAACTTGGATTTGTTCTTTCATTTTGACATCTCAGCATCTAACATGTACCTGACCTACATTTAGTTAGGACTCAATAAATATTTATTGAATGAATGCATAGAATAGAATGCTGTGGTTTGCAATGCTATGGTTAATAAAACAAGCATTCTCTGTAGGTCTGGCATGTATTACAATGTGACAGAAGCTACCACTTAGATGCCACTGTATCACTTACAAAGTAAATGATAATTACTTTGAGGCAAGTTTTGTATATGCATCTATTTGAGTATAAGTCCAGTGAAAATGTACATACCTCTTAGGAACCTTGCACTTTTTTCCTTCTTCCCTTCTAGGGTCTTTGGCTGGTTTAATGGTTAAGTGGAAATAAGACAGACTTATAGCAGAAAAACAAATTTTGTACCTATGGGAGCTCTGAAAACATGAGAACGGTGTTGTTAGGTCCTGTTTCTATCTTTCTGCTGTGGGGAGCAGCAGGCATGAGAAAACATGAGAACCAAAGATAGTTAGGCAATTGAGGTTTATTTGCATCTTGAGCTAAAGAGAAGGAGAAGGCCAGGGACCTGGGCCTCTAAAGGGGAAGAGTACAACTCAAAAAAGATGGGAAGAACAGATTCTTATTAAGTAAATGTGTGGCCTGCCCTGTAGCTCTCTTTTGGATATAAAATTACTTGCTCCTGCTACAGGCTCCCCAATCTAAATTTTTTAGGCAGTTAGGAAGAGATAAGAAACTTTCCCTGAGACTGCTTGGTCTTAATTGCCTTCGGCTCAAAATAATCCACGTGGCAAAGTGTCATATTTTGGGGAGTTTGCTCCCCCTCACCGGGTACAGAGGAGGGCGAGGGAGGTTACGGTGGTAGAAGACGTGATCTGTGAGGTGAGTGAGGTCTCGTGGAAAGGCAGGATAACCAAGACAGCTAGAACACCGCTCCAAGGCAGGACCTGGTAAGTTCTTCCATTCAGTTGATGCTTGGGTGCTCCCTGTGGAAGGCCCAGGGTCTGTTCAGGCTCCCGGGAGGAATCTGGGGACATATTCAGAGTGGGGTTAGAAGAGTGACAAGAAGAGGAGTCAGAACCTGACGTGTGTGGAAAGGTTAAAGGAACTGGAATGACTCAGGTGGGAGCAGAGAGGGCCGAGAGGAAACTGAATCATTTTCTTCCAGACAAAGAAGGCCTCTCTAGCTGGGGGATGGCGACCAGCTGTCCTCCTTTGCCTCTGCATGCAGAGCAAGGGGAAATGGGCTTAGACCGAAGGCAGGGCTAAGATTAGAGAGAAGGAAGAACTTGGCAGTGAGGGATGTTGTATAACCTACTTTTTGAGACACTTGGGGACTGAGGAGACAGACTCCCACACTCCTGGTCCAGGCCCAGTGGACGTGTATTTGAGGATGGTCTGGCAGGCTGACTGGGGATGGAGGAGGGGGTCCTGCAGGCCTTCTGTAGCCTGATCTTTCTCCGCGTCCTCGATTTCCCGTTGGAAGTTAAACTCCCAAATTTTGGAGCTGGCAAGGCAGCACCTCCCCCACCCACCACGCACTGTAACAGTGTTCTGGGCTGGGTAATAATGCCTGTCATTTCCTCTCCCGGGGGAGTGGGGCTGCAACCGCCCTGACAGCCCCGAGGGATTGAAGGCAACTAAAAATAGTGCATTAAATATAATCTGTTGAGGGGCACATTTGCATTGCTTTTCTTCCCCCCTTTCGTATCTCTTCATCCTCCGGGCAGACCAGGCCTGAGACTAGCTCTGGGTACTGGGAATCAGATTCTGGGTTCCAGCTGCTCTTATTTTGCAGAAACATTCTCCAGTCAAGACATCCAAGGGAGCAAATCCATAAAGTACAAAGAGAGAGCTCTGCGGTGTCCCCTGCCACTCCTCCCCACTCCCCATGGGATCCTCTGGGTCCTTGATGGACCCAAAGGTACAGGGAGAGAAGCTGAAAGTGGGGGAGGCAGTGTTGAGAAGGAGAGCCAGCTCCGGCTTTGTTCTCCCATCAGCCACTTCCGTCTGCTACACAATCTCTGAGGTTAAATATTAATTAAGAGCAGAATGACAGTGAGAGCTGAGCAGTGTCACTTTCTGTCCCAACACAAATGCTAATTTCCTTCCTAGTATAAAGTGACTTTGGAGTGGGATTGGCAGCCCAGGGAGAATAGCTGGGGAGGGGGGAGAAGAGTTGGTGAGGAGAGATGAGCCGCCCTGCCTCAGAACTGTCAAGGGGGTTGAGACAAGGCAGGTATTGGTGCTGGAAGAAGAGGGTTCTTGAGGTTACAGAGGCTCACCCCACTTTAAAACAGATCTAAAAGGAGGGAGGGGAGCTGGCTCTCCCTGCATTTCTAAGGAAGGGGTCTTAACCTAGAGTCCAAGAGTTGGTTCCAGGATTAATGAAACCCTGGAAATTGTTGCATAACTGTGCATGTGCACATAAACAATTTTGGGGGAAAATGGTGAATTTCCATCAGAGCTGGTATGGTGTTTCACGGTGTCATCCTCTGCATGTGTGTTTTCGAGGTCACCTCATGGGTGGAGATGGCTGCTATATTCTTGGCAGGAAGCAGGAGGGGGGGTAGGAAATACAGAAGGGGCCACCAGAAAAACCCCTCTCCAGTTGTCTGCTTCCCTATTATTAATAAACTTTCCCAGAAACCCAGCTCCATCTGACTGCACATACCCACCTGCAAGAGAGGCTGGGAAATACAATCTGTCTTTTTTAATTTTTTTAAAAAAAGATTTAGTTATTTATGCATGCAGTGGACTGGGGTATAGGCCAGAGGTGTGGGGTGTGAGAGGAGTCACCAGAGATGGAGAGGGGAGCAGAACAGGCAGACAGACTGAAATACCCTGCTGAGGGGAGTAGTGGGCGAGACAGGAGAGGTCTGCTGTGCCATGTGGGTCGAACTTGTGCTGCAGTGGCTGTGGATGCTTCATATTGTGGTGCTTAACCCCTGTGCTACCAGGGAGGCCCCTGGAAATACAATCTTTCAACTGACCATATTGCAGCTCCATATAAAATCAAAATTTCAGTTAATAAGGAAAAAGAGAATGGCAGATAACCATTCTGCTATGACCTCTGTCTCAGTAAAGGTCAGGAATGGCAGACTTGGGAGACTCACGTCTCCCCAGGGCTGACTGAAGGAAATGGCTGGTGAATACCCAAGTTCCTGCCTTGGTTTGGAATCTCATCAGTCACTCATAAGTTCACAATTGGTCTTCAGAGGCTGGTCCTAAGTGAGGTTGGCAGGAGAGGGAACCTCAAAGGAGGCTAAATGAATGGGTCCTTGCTTTGTGGAGGGCTGTGGGCCAAGGAGGCTTTGCGGGATGTCTAAAATTACTTTGGTTTATGATAGCTACATTCCTCCTGGCAGCACCTTGCTCTCCGCGGCTTGGAATACATGGCTGAGGAGAGGGAAGATATTTTTATTTGTCAGGAGAGAAGCAAGTGGGGACAGGTCTGGGGTGTGGCTGTCAGAGAATTGAGCTGGGTCAGTGAGATGCTACCACTTGCTGGGGACTGGTGGTATTCTCAGGTCATTCTATTTCTCTGAAGTCTTTGTGCCTTTGCACAAACTGTTGCATGTGATTGGAATGAATGATTATCTGTCTGTCTGTGTGTCTATGTACCTACCCACCCAGCATCAATCAGACAGAATAATATCTTTTTAAAAAAAATATTTATTTATTTATGCTTACCAGAACTGAGGTGTAAGCTAGAGGTGCAGGGGATGAAAGGATTCAGCAGAGACAGAGTGGGGAGAAGAATAGGCAGATCTACTGAAACACACTGCTGAGGGGAGCAGCTGGTGAAACAGGACAGGTCTGCTGTGCCATGTGGGTTAGTGTCCTGGCTAGCCGGGGTCAAAAGCATGCTGCAGTGGCTGGTGATAGCTTGATAGTGCTGTTTCTTCAACACCTGAGCTACCATGGAGGCCCCAGGCAGAATCATTTCTGCACAACTCCATGAAATCATTCCTGACTTGTCTCAGTCCTAACCCACCTCCCCTGACTTCTAACCCAGGAACCTTGTGGTATTTCTGAGCGTATTTTCTTCACGACATTCCTCGCATTGTTTCAAACCATTAGTCTTGCCTTCCTCCGCTGGACAAGGTGCTCCTTAATGGTGGAACTAGTGATTACTATGGCAAACAAGTCTTGGGCTCAGTACATGTTTGATGGAGATGAACACATTTTGAAAAGTGTTAATGAGCATCCATTGTGCTCTAGAGATAAGACGGTGATTAGGAAATGGAAATGACACTAGATACTAGACTTCTAGTCTAGTTGGGGAGAGAGAAGAGTAGATAATTCATCAGAAAAAAAGATAGTGGTGATAAGGTGCAGGTGCTTAAGGAAGAAGGGAGGAAGAGCTAACGAGAAGTGGAGCAGTGGGAATGGCAACAGGCCTTTTTCCAGGCCTTGAAGGAAATGGAAAGCCCTCATTTTTTGGGCAGTGATGTGAGAGAGAGGGGAGGAAAAAGGAGAAAACATGAACCATTTTTGGAGATCAGGCATTTTGGCAGAGTTGGAAAATCCCTATGGGAATCTAGAAGGGCTTCTATTTGTTTTTACCCTGAGGGGACTGCTGTGGGGTGTGTGTGTATGTGTGTGTGTGTTAGTTAGATCTGGTAATGAGGCCTGGCCTTTGTCTATTTTTCTGGAAAAAGACGTGATGTTTTGTTCCTTGTGGTTTGAAGGTGTGTGTGAACGTGTCAGGCCTGGGAGATGGTGCTGTGCAGGGAAGGGGAGACCAGAGGCTTGGGGAGCAGGGGTCTGCTGTGCTGCCCCTTGGTCTGAGTGCTTTGGAGGCCTTAGGAAGCAGGTCCCGCACTAGGTCCTCCCCTCACACTTCGCTTTTCTGTCTTTCTTAAAATACTCTGTGTTCCTGCAGCAGTGCGGCTGCTAATCTAAAATAAAAACAGCAGGAAATGCAAATGGTCAGGTTCTCCTAGCAACAGGAGCCAACCCACGCAGGGCGTGTGGAGCAGAGCAAAACTGTCCTGAGGCTGAGATGCGGGTAGCTGGGGCGAGGAACAAGTCTCCTCTTACAGCTTCACCCCTCTAACTTCAGAGAGGACGCTGGTGACCAGCCACCTGCTGTGTAGACAAAATCCAAAATCTTGTCTTGTAGACAAGAACCAGCCTGGGGCAGAGAATCAGCACTGGGGAGAAGGTATAAGGCTGAGGGATTGAGCAGAAGTTCTGCTGTAAGGCAGCTGCCACCAGCCAGCGGATGGTATCATGTTTCTCAGGCAACCTGACTTCAGGGCTGCAGCCAGGTGTGTGGATGGGAAGGGTCAGGATTTGTGTACGTGTTTCTTTTTTAAAAAGGTTTATTCATTTATGTGTATAGGAACTGGGGTACAGTCCAGAGATGCTGGAGATGAGAGGATTCACCAGAGACAGAGTGGGGAGCAGAACAAGCAGCTCAACTGAAATACACTGCTGAGGGAGCAGCGGGTGAGGCAGGAGAGGTCTGCTGTACCATGTAAGTCCCCTCCCTGGCCAGGGATCGAATTGGTGCTGCAGTGGCTGTGGATAACTTCACAGTGCTGTGACTCAACCCCTTGTGCCACCAGGGAGGCCCTGTGTACATGTTTCTGTGTGTCCATTTGATTCTACCCAATGGAGTCTTGCCATTCCACTGATGATGAGGTGAAAGGAAATGTCAGATTGCTCAGACTCCTAGGGAGGGGGATGAAAAGATTCTTTTCTTCTTTTATATCTTTCTTACTCAAACATTTCTTTTTTTATTAATTTAATTTATTTATACATATTTGATATCAACTGTAGTCCCCATGGAGTTCCCACCACCATTTCGCCAGTGCACTGTCACCCCAGGCCCTTGTACTCTTGGGGATGAAAAGATTCTTATAGACATCTGGTTTTATCCCCTTCTGTTACGAAGGAGGAAACTGAAAGTCAGAGAGGTAAGTGATTTTCCCAGGACACAGATCTAATTAGTGGCAGATGTGGAACTAAAAAACAGGTACCTGGGCCAAGACTCTCAATTTTAAGTTGAAGCTGCTAATGCTTTCCTCTGTGTACACCTAAAAGCTAAGATAACCTTACTGGGTTTCTGGAGGAAAAAAACACAGCCATTTTAGGCACAGTCAAAACAGTCTAAAGATATTTGAAAAACAAATAGTCACAAGTCTGATGGAGTGACATGGAAAAGGAGGCACTTGGAGATGAGAGAGGCATCGGTGGTGGTGTGGTGGGGTGGAAAGTTGGGGGTAGAACAGGATGTGGTCCAGAGTGCCACCCAGCTCCCCCTGGTTGCTATGCACCAGATGCCCCGCCCCCATAGGTATCTTCCAGAAGAGGGGAGGAATAGCATCGCCTTGTCAAGGTTACAGGGGAAGAGGACTGGAGAAGGTGTGGGTGACTTGCTCAAGAGGAGAGAGCCAAGTGTGACAGAACCTGGAAGGGAAGGCTGGAATCCTGGCTCCCATAGAAGTTCATGTGCCCTAGACAGTGTGGCTTCCTATTACATAAGAACTCTCTTATTACTCACACCCTGGCTTCCTCCTGTAAGTCTCCTACAGCATCTTCCCCAGAAAAGGCAGTGGAAGGAAAGGGTGCATTGTGCCAGCCTGTCTGGCGACTTGAGTGTGTGGTCAATCGAGAGGATTCCAAGGCAGGAAGAAGGACAGACAACAGCAATAAGCCACATTGGGGGAATGGCTTAACTTGATGTCAGAACTGCTGACCAACAAATAATCTCTACACGTGCATACTTCACTTTCCCGTGACCCCACACACCACCTGACCAAAGCCCTAGAAGAGTCGCCTCAGTTCTAGCCTTCCCATGAGCTGCCTCCTTCAGGCCCAAAGCCTCTACCTTAAGTATCCAGTGAATGAATAAAAGAAAGAACATGGGCTTTGTTATCAGCAGCCTGCATTCAAATTCTAGGTTGTCACTATGACCTCAAGCAACATAGGTTCTGGGAACTGGAGGGCATTTGTGTCTCTCTCAGAGTGGGAAGTGGCACCCAACAAGTATTGGTTTCTCCACTTCTCACTTGTGATTACAGTTGCTCAGGGACCAGGTGTGAGTTTCAGCTGCTATTGCCAAGGCAGGGAAAACTAATTTCCAGGTAGCCCAAGATGGAGCTCAGAATGTAATTCTCCACCACAAAAATTACCTTGCCTTTAATACTGATCAGATTGGTGTTAGGGATTGATCAAACAAGGCAAGCCTTATGTCTGCTTTATGCCACTGAGTCCCTAGCACCTAGTATTGAGTAGGTTCAATAAACAATTGTTGGGTGAATGAACAAATGTGTTGTTTACGTGAGGAAGGTATTTTAAATTAAGAGTAGCCAGCTTGCAAAAAGACATTTGATCCATAGGATATTTCAATAGTTGGAAAGACTATTTGAAGCATAATGAGTTCTTAAATTGGGTGTGCTTCCAGAATCTCTCGAAAGACAGGCCCAGGTTGTGGTCTGGGATGGGGGTGCCAATCACCCAGCTCTGAGAAGCTTCCTCCCTGACAAGAAGCTGCAGTCATTCCTATAGATGGATTTTGTGGGGGAGGCTCTTTCCAGGAGATCTCTGAAAATCTTGGGGGGCCAGTAGAGAGTCGACCCTGGCCTTGGCAATTCCATTCTCCATCGCCTTCTTCCAACAGCACAGATGAGGGGTATTTTCAACTGGGGTCTCTTCCAAGGAGTGGGTTGTTCTCCCCTCTTAGTTGTAAATATCTCTCCTCACCCTACTCCACCTTCTCAGATTCTGGTCCCTGTCTCTCTCTCTCTCTGCCTCTCTCTCTCTCTCTCTCTCTCTGTTCTCCCCTCTTAGTTGTAAATATCTCTCCTCACCCCACTCCAACTTCTCAGAGTCTGGTCCCTGTCTCTCTGCTTCTCTCTCTCTCTGCCTCTCTCTCTCTCATCTCTTACGTTCTATCACATACATCACATACATTCCTAAGTAAGGGGATTCTTAGGTAAGAGAATTCCTGGGTAAGGAGATCAAAATCACGAAACTGACTGATTCTACCATTTTAACTCCAAGTTCTGTTTTTCAAGTGTAGCTAGTGCTAGCTTATTCGTTGCTCCCTTGCTGCTGGAGTTGTAAAATCAATTTCCCATGGCTGAGGCAGCAGCTCCCTGTGTCACTTGGGGGTTAGCAGGAACGGTGGTCTCCCCATTGGACCTCCGGGAAATCACAGCAGCTGTTACAGCTGTGGGCTTAAGCATATGAGGCCTCAGGGGGCTGATAGTCCACTCCTGGGGAAAATGCACCTTATTTACAACCTCACCCAAGTGTTCAGATCCTCTTCTTTTTTCTTCCTACATCAAACACATTATAGATCTGCAGGAGGAAACAGAATTCCAGAATCCCTAAGGAGACAATGTTTGGCCTTAGTTCTTTACTTTCCAAAATAAGGGATTTTTGCTCCCTGGAAGCAGGCCACCTGATATCATTATCCTAGAAACTGGTGGAGAGTAAAATATCGTATTTCTCTTCATGGGTGGGAAATCAGGTCATCTTCTCCAAAGGTATAACACACTCCCTCCGGGGCTGTGGATAGCAGGTTCTGGTTTTTACCCAGAAAAACTATAGAGGAAAACTGTGGCTGCCTACTACTGAATATCAGGGGAAAAGCAGAGATATTTTTAACATACGGAATATCAGTGAACAGAATGCTAAGGAAAAAGGAAAGTTATTCCAGTAAATATGGAGCATATGCTCTGCCTAAAGCAAACCCAGCTTTTGCTATATACAAAGTTCATGAAGGAAAAAAATGTCGGAAATTGCAGAAATATCTGGCGGTAAGTGGGCTACAACCACTTGCTGCAGGAGACCTGGAAAACTGGGCAGATGGCGTGGGAGAAGTGACTGGGTGGGCAAGGGACGCTTGGGGCCCCGCGACTGCTTTGCTCAGCAGGTCTGGGCTTTGTCCAGAGCCCTCTGGAGCCCAGAGCACGGGCTCCAGATGGACATTCCCACACACACGCACAACCCCAGCTTGTAATGTCAGGGTATGCGTCACCGACAGTCGGAACATCGGCTCCAGCTTCACTACCCCGAATCCTCGAACATGGAAAATTTGCCTGTGTGGATGGCAGCGATGCCTGCAGAAAATGGTCCTTTGGGATTTACGCGACCGGTTCTTCCTTTTGCAACCAGGAAAGGCAATTTGTATTCATCTCATTAGTGAGGTTCTGGTAATTGGGGATATTAATTTTATTGCTAAACCTGACAAATATTTTACTCTCCTGTAGTGGGTAATTGCATCCCCAACAGCCTCTCCTTTTGTGCTGCCAGATGGAAAGGATGTGTGTTTGCCATTTTCATTAATACAATTAGTACCTTAGCATCACGCCTGCCCCCTCTCGCGCTGCACGCTCCCCAGGATGAAGTTGGGGTGGGGAGAAGGGGAGACCAAGCAGGGGGGCTGCCTGGGGAGTCAGATCCCTGGGCGGTAGGAAGGGGTGGCTGGAGAGATGCTCCGGGCGCAGGAGAGCCCTTGAGCATACCGTAGGGAGGTTGGGGCGCTGCTCCAAGAGCTAAACCACGACACTAAAACCGTGCGGCTAACGACAGTGTGGTGGAAGAGAAAGAAATCTGTTTGCAACTCCCCCTGCACCATCTCGGCCCCACAACAGCTCCCCCCTAAAGGGCACCGCTGCGCCTGTGGGCGCGCTGCCTCCCGCCCTCCCCCGCAGCCTGACTGCTGACACCGGCAGCCACTCCCGCCCCCAGCCGTCCCCACGCCTCGGCGAGTGTCGCGGCCCCGCCGCGAGGTGCTGCAGCCTCTCCGCGCGAGGGGGCCCGCGGCACTTCCAGCGGGCAGGTATTCGAACAGCGGTTCCGTTTCTTCCCGCGTAGAAGCAAAAACAATGTTCTGGTTGCCTAGGCCTCCATGTTGCTCTCGGAATCTTTCCTTTCTCCATTCCCATCCCGCGGGCTGCTAACTTTGCCAAATATTTACTACGCTTTGGGCCCCGCCTCCTCAGCCATCACTGGGTTCTGACTGGCAGACGCTTGCTTGGGATTCGGTTTCTTCGCCGAGTGCTGCGGTCCCGGGCAGCGGAGGTCTGGGCGATGGACTTCGGTTGGGTCTCAAGATTCCTTTCTGATGGTCTCACAAATTGGACCCAGGATTCGTTAATGGTTCCCTGGGCAGCGCTGGCTCCGCTTCGTCTCAGCTACCAGGGAAATGGGCTCCTGATGACATTTATTTCCCACCCAGTCAAAGGCAAAGGAGGGAAGGCAAAGCGGGACAGGACCTGCCCTTGCCAGCTTTTCTTTCCTCTGAGCCCTGAGTGCTTACTTTTGAGACTGGCCGATGTAGTTATTAATGCCATTTCCCGAGTGCCCAAACCATGGGATTTGAATTCCAATTTTTAGTCGTGCACCCATTTCAATAAATTCAGTTAAATCAAGCCTTCAGTTATGTTCATTTTAATAACAACCTGAGAGTCCTCATGAGTCTGTGCTCCCCAAAGTCCTGCAGAAACGTTAGTTAATGAAGTCCTGTGATTCTTTTCACACTAATCTGGCTCCCCTTGATCCAGGTCTTGTACATTACAATGGGGACTCTGCTGGCATTTAACTTTCCTTGCGGATCTGGGGATCTGGAAGCAAAAAGGGTAGTGGAAGTAGGTCCTGAGGAAAACCAAATTTCTTTGTAAGGCAGCTACCCAAGAGGCAGCCACTGAAAGGTTTTTACTCAGTGGAAATGGGGTTGCAGGATGTTCAGGGAGCCTTAGGGCGACTGGAACATTGAAGTTCTCAGTCTCACCTGTGTCTCCACAAATGTCTCTCTCCCATCCGTGGGGGTCCCACTTATTTCTCAACAGTGCCCGCTCTAAGAGAATTAAACAAGGGGGTTTGAGTTTTGAATGGGGTTTGCAACTCTGCAACCATTAAAGTAATTTTCTAGACTTGGTCCTCATCCATTTCAGTTCAAGGAGCACAGGAGAAGGACTCCTGATTTTCCATATGGTTCTGAGTTGGGTATCCCAGTCTTTCAATATATCCTTTTCCCTGTTTACTCCCTTCAGAGACATCATAAGCAGCCAGTTGACCCCACGACCTTTATAATCATTCTTGTCACCATGGTGATTAGGTACCAATCACCGTATTTCTATTGCTGTCTACCTGAATTTCATTCCTTGCTATGACCAATGATAAGTTGAATCACATGGAGCCACTGATGGTCATGGATTACCTGTATCCTGTTTTTTTCTGGCAAAGAGATTGTGTCCTTCTCTTAAATATAAGAACAATATCAGGATCCCACTTTGGGGGGCTTTCTTGGGCCCTTCCTGGTACTTATTCATAGATCTAAAGCCTGGAAGGCAACATATGGTGCACTCAAATAAGGAGACTGAGGTGGATTTAATAAAGGAACTATTTATAAAAATGAAGGCAGGGATGGTAGATTGAATAATTGAGTTCAACTCTTCATCCCTATCTTTATGCATACCCTTTCTTATACTCATTATGGAGGGAATGTTCTTCCTTTCCTCTTATCCTTGGGCTTGGTCATATGACTTTTTTGGCTAGTGACAGGGATAGAGGTGAGATCACACAGTTTCAAGCTTAGTCCTTAAGAGAAATAACCAGTTTTTATTTGCTCATGTGTGTTGCTGCTGCCACCATGAGAGAAAGATGCCTACTGTCCTGAGGTTGAGAGATAGGGAACTGAGTTGCTCCAACTATCCCCTAGAACTACAGGGAGAAGTATGGCTGCTCTAAGCACTAATGCATAAAGTAAAGGTGCCCAGTTGAGCCCAGCCTTAATCACTCGAGTTCTATCAACAGTTGACCTGTGGATCCATGGGAACAACTGATTGTTTTAAGACATTGGTGTTTGGAGAATGGATATGGAGCATTAGTGCAGGAATAGTTAACTGACATGCTACAGTGAATAAAAACCAGCACGATGGGGTAGAGAACCTCAGAGACATTGGTGGTGGACTGAAAGGATCTTGGGGAGAAGAAATCGCTCGGCCCTGGGGAGGGTAGTTATAGGACAGAAAGTTTGATAAGAGCTATATATAGTTTTTGGTAGAGGAGTGCTGATAAACCATAGACACCAGGGAGGGAGACAAGAAGAATAAATACCATCATCTCGCTCTTCTTCTACCCTCTGACCTCCTGCTGGTGCCTCTTATCAAACCTAGAAGACAAGGGGACTCACTGATGCAGGACCTGTGAAAAATTCTCCTGGTACATAAAGCAAAATGGAGGCCTGGAAGGGAAACTGAAAAGTATCCAACACGCTTTGGCCTCATCCTTGTACGATAGTTCGGTGAAATACAGAATTCTTGGTTTGAAATAATTTCCTTCAGAAGTTTGAAGAACTTTCCAATGTAACTATTGAGAGGTTTGAAATTTTTCTGAATTCTTACATTTTATGTGTGACTTAGTATCTGTATGTTTTTCTCTTCTCTCCTCTTCCCCTTTCTTTTCTCAATTTGGAAGAATCTATTTTTATTGTCCTCAAATAGTCACAAACTTCCTCCATGTGTCTTCCAGGGGTTTTACTTTCATCCATTATTCTGGATACTCATAGGGTCCTTTTTGATCCAGAAACACGTCCTCTACTTACAGTAATGTTTCTAGAATTATTTCATTTATAATTTACCCTATTCTATTTTCCTGCTTGCCCCATAAATTTCTAATTTCCTCTCTCCTGTTTTTTTCTTTGTGTTTTTATCCTTCTTTCTGGGAGATTTACTCAACTTTTCCCTTTAACCCTTCTGTTGAGTTTTATTTTAATATTATTTAAAAGTTGAGATATACCCCTCACTATATACAGTTCACCACTTGAAAGTGTATACTTCATGGTTTTTAGTACATTAGCTATGTTATCCAGTCATCACCACTATTAAATTCTAGAGATTTTCCAACACCCCCAAAAGAAATCCTGTATCTATTAGCAGTTCCAGTTCCCTCCTACTGCCATCCCGTGGAAGTCATTAATCTATTTTCCATTCCCAGGGATTTACCTATTAGAGATATTCTATAAGTGGAATCATATAACATGTGACCTTTTGTGTTTGGCTTTTTCACTTAATTTAGTGTTTGTGAGATTCATCCATGTTCCCTTTTATGGCAGAATAATATTCCATTGTTTGGATATACCATTATTGTTTATTCGTTATTGAGTTGATGAACATTTGGGTTATTGCCACTTTTTTGGTTAATATGTAAAATGCTGTTGTCAACATTCATGTACAAGATTGTATTTTTAGATTTATTTTTATTTATGCACAGAAGAACTGGAGTATAGGCCAGAGGTGTGAGGGGTGAGACGATTCACCAGAGACAGAGTGGGGAGCAGAACTGGTAGGTCTATTGAAATACACTGGTGAGGGGAGCAGTGGGTGAAACAGGAGAGGTTTGCTGTGCCATGTGGTCTAGCTCCCTGACCAGGGATTGAACTCATGCTGCAGTGGCTGGTGATAGCTTGATGGTGCTGAGACTTCAACCCCTGCGCCACCAGGGAGGTCCTGCAATTATAAATTTTTAAAAAATATTTATTTATGCATACAAGAACTGGGGTACAGGGCAGAGGTGTGGAGGTAAGAGAAGTCACCAGAGAAAGAGTGGGGAACAGAAAAGGCAGATTGACTGAAACACACTGCTGAGGGGAGCAGCAGGTGAGACAGGAGAGGTCTGCTGTGCCATGTGGGTCACCTTCCTGGCCAGGGATCGAATTGGTGCTGCAATGGCTGTGGATAGTTTCATAGTGCTGCTCGTTAACCCCTTGCACCATCAGGGAGGGCCCCCTCATGTACAAGTTTTTATATTTTCAATTCTTTTAGGTCCACACCTAGAAGTAGGATTGCTGTGTCACATGGCAAGCCTTTGTTTAAGCTTTTGAGCAACTGCCAAACTCCACCGGGTTTTAAAATTCAGCTACTGAGTTTTATATTTCTTTTTTCCTTTTTTTAAGATAGAACTGGGTATAGGCCAGAGACATGGGGTATGTGTGAGAGGATTCATCAGAGACAGAGTGGGGAGCAGAACAGGCGGATTTACTGAAATACACTGCTGAGGGGAGCAGCGTGGGAGGGGAGACAGCACCATATGTGGGTTAGCTGCCTGGCTGGGGATTGGACTTAGGCTGTAGTGTTAATAGTGCCAAGACTTAACCCCTAGGCTATAAGGGAGGCCCTTGAGTTTTATATTTCTAAGAGCTCTTTATTTTTTCATTTTCTAATTGCCTCACCCTTAAAAAACAAATGTAATATCTCTTCTCTCTCTCTCTTTTTTTTAAAGATTTATTTATTTATGCATACAAGCACTGGGGTACAAGCCAGAGGTGTGGGGGGTGAGAGGATTCACCACAGAGAGTGGGGAGCAGAACAGGCAGATCAACAGAAGTGCACTGCTGAGGGGAGCAGCGGGCACAGCAGGAGAGGTCTGCTGCACCATGTGGGTCCCTCCCTGGCCGGCGGCAGGGATCGAACTCGTGCTGCAGTGGCTGTGGTTTGCCTCATAGTGCACCGCTTAACCCACTGCGCCACCAGGGAGGCCCTCTCTTCTCTCTCTTAAGATAGTAATGATAACCCCCTTTTTAAAAAAAGATTTACTTGTTTATGCCTACAAGAACTGGGGTAAGGGCCTCCCCGGTGGCGCAGTGGGTTAAGCAATGCACTATGAGGCAGACCGCAGCCACTGCAGCACGAGTTTGATCCCTGCTGCCGGCCAGGGAGGGGACCCACATGGTGCAGCAGACCTCTCCTGCTGTGCCCGCTGC
>JAGFMF010011443.1:7874354-7906109 GCA_019455555.1 Galemys pyrenaicus | reverse complement strand
CTCTGTCTGTGGTGAATCCTCTCACCCCCCACACCTCTGGCCTGTACCCCAGTGCTTGTATGCATAAATAAATAAATCTTTAAAAAAAAAAAAAGAACTGGGGTAAAGACCAGAGGTATGGGGGTGGGGGCTTAGAGGATTCACCAGAGCAGAGTGGGGAGCAGAACAGGAGGATCCACTGAAATACACTGCTGAGCGGAGCAGCAGGACAGACAGGAGAAGTCTGCCATGCTATGTGGCCAGCTCCCTGGCCGGGGATCAAACTCATGCTGCAGTGGCTGTGGATAGATATATAGTGCTGCGTTTTAACCCCTTGTGCCACCAGCGAAGCTCTAATAGCCCCCTACCCCCATTTTTTTAAGATTTCTTCTTCATGCATAGCCTGTATCACAAGGTTAACTTGATTTTTAAATACCTGTTTCTAGGTTAGAGACTTAGCCCAAGTACTTATGTCTCATAGTCCTGGGCTTATCAAGAGTGATTTTATTCAAGAGTGAGGAGCCAGAAATCTGACCAGATCATGCTCTCCACTGTGTGAGTAGTCTCCTTGGCTTTGAGTTTCAAAGTGATTGATTGGATATTTGTTGAGTACCCCTGATGCCAGTTGTCTTTAGGTCACATTCTTCAGAGAAGGAACTTCTCACCTTTTATCTGGAAGGTGAGGCTCTTTTGACCTGCCTTCTGAAGTATACTTGGGAAAGAGGGCTAGAAGTCCCTGGAATCATGGTTCAGTGTATACATGGTCTCTTCATCCTCTTCTCTGGCCATGGTGTTTCTGTCCTCAGATATGCCAGTGTTTCCATTCTAGAGGTAACACTTTCTCCCTGGACAGTGAACCTCCAGATTTCTGCTGAGAGGTGTGTGCAGGTTCCCAGTGGCATGGGTTGGAAAATAATCTGAGGCTCTATCTTAAACAGCCCTTACTCAATTTTCTTTTATTTAACTTTCTCCTTTACCTCTGGTTCAAGTGTTAATTACCTGGCCCTGCCCATTCCTGTGACTTTTGTGAATTTTGGGGTGCAAACTGTGTTCTAGACTTCCTCGCTATGAGCTTAGGATTTGCCTCTCAGTTCTTCTGAATCTGGTTTCCAGCTTCTAAAACTTGAAAATATTATATTGCCTGCTGCATTAACCAGAACTTAATTAAAAACAATTCACTTGCTGATGTTTTAGTGGAATTCCTGGAGGATACAGAATTAGATGCTTGTGTTCAGTCTTCTATCTCAATCCAAAAGTCTCCAATCCACCCATTTAATTAAAAAAAATGATAGTTTTGATTCCTTGCTAAATCAATATCCAATCAGGGGACAGAATCCACTATACTTAGTAGATAGAATTTAATATAAACCTATTATTATATTTGAATGTAACTTATGAATTGGGAATAAAGAATTAACATGGTGCTGAAAAAGGTACAAGAGAAAACTCAGTTATTTTGGAGATAGAAACTGCAGGAAGCAACTAAACTCGTAGGCCTGGAGGAATAAAGAGAAGAAGCTGGAATTACTAAAATTTATTCTTTAAAAGATTTATTTATTTATGCATACAAGAGCTGGCATACAGGCCAGAGGTGTGGGGAGTGAGAGGATTCACCAGAGACAGAATGGGGAGCAGAACAAGCAGATAGACTGAAATACACTGCTGAGGAGAGCAGTGGGTGAGACAGGAGAGGTCTGCTGCACCTTGTGGGTCCCCTCCCTGACCATGTGGGTCACCTCCATGGCCTGGGATTGAATTTGTTTTGCAGTGGCTATGGATGCTTCACAGTGAGGTGCTTAACACCTTGCTCCACCAGGGAAGCCCCTGGAATTACTAAAATTTAGAAGTTTAGAGAAAGGTTCTCACAGAACTGCAAGTCAGACCTCAGAGAGGGATCGCTGCTTGGCTGAGGCTGGAGTCTCTGAGGACATGCTGAGGCTGACTGTGAGCATGGGAAAGCTGGATCCAACTACTTCTGGACTGAATAGCTACTTCCTCATGAGGAAGAAGCAAAGTTGACCTAGAAATAATCCTGAAGTTAAAGAAAAAGGCATAGGCGCTGTCTCCCTCTAGCCTTGCAGTCTCTCTCTAGTAGCCCTGATATCTGAGTCTAGAAGAGACCCAGCTGGCAAAGGAGTATGGTTTGCAGGGCCAGCGCCAGCATTGTGAAGCTGGCTCCAAGGTGGGGTTGAGGTTATGTAACAGGGTGGTCCCCAGGAAAGGGGGGAGTTCCAAAATCCTGGTTCTGCCCTAAGTGGGTGGAGCTGAGCGGGGAAAGAAGATTCTACAAAAAAAAAAAAAAAAAAAACCAAAATGAAGGGAGGGGAAAAAAAGCAAAATAAAAAGCAACAAGGAAACCTGGAAGAAGCACGTAAAGCAAAGCGACATGTAAAACAACTGCGCTTGCTTTTTAAACTAGTTCAAATAAATGTGAGTAAAAAACCCGTAAAAAACTTAACAATGGCAACTTTCATTTTAATTTTAATTTTAATTTTGCTCTTTTCCTCCCAGATTTATCTAACTCTTTCTAACCCTTTTCTATAAGTCTCTACTAAAAAATCCTTTAAACATGTAACAGGCTTTTGGGCCTTGCTTTAAACCAATCCTATTTAACTAAACTTTTACCCTCAAAAAAATAAATAACTTTAAATGCTTAACTTAGTAACTATATTCTTTCTATATTGTACCCTAATCATATTAAAATTCCTTCCCATTAAAAAATTTATATGTTTGTCTTAATGCGGCAAATAGCAAAACCCATTAAAAAAAAGGCAAGTTTAGGGGTTCTTAGAACCTCTTGGGAGCACGGGGGACTGATGTGATGGTGCACTGGTGATATGGTTCCATCTATTTCATATGATCTAGTAGTACCAGGCTTTTTAAATTTTGCCAATCTATAAATAAGAAATTGTTCCACACTATTGTTTAATTTGTATTTCTCTTATTGAGAAGTCTGTACATTTTTTTCTCCCCAAATGCTTATTAGACTTGGATTTCCTCTTCTGCTCATAATTTTTGATAATTTTTTCTGACTTTTTCTTCTTAATGAGTTACATAAAACATTTTCTTGTGAAATATATAGATAAGAATAGGGGATAGGATAAAAATATTCAAGTCCCTACTACCCAGCTTCATGAAATGTCTTACTTGTCTTCATTTACTGTCTCATTTGCTTCAGCTTTTAAAAAACAAATAATATGTATTTTATATTTGATATCCTTTGAGTCCTTTTCCAAGCCTATCTCCTCCATTCCTCCCCTGCAATAATCAATATCATGGTTTTAGTGTTTACCATTCCCATGTAAAGATTTTATACTGAGTAGGAGTTTATATTCTGGATACTAATCCTTTGTTAATTTTATACATTTTGAATTGCAAATATCTCCTCTCATTCTGTGCTGTGTTTTTTCACTTTGCTTATGGTGTTTTTTGATATATGAAAGTTTAAATTTTAATGCAATCCTATGTATTACATGTTTCTTTTAGGGTCTGTGCTTTTTGTGTTATATTTTTATAATCCTTTTTCCATCTTATCTGTACTCTTTTGTGAATGTATGTCTTATGTCCTTGATGAAGGTCAATGTTCTCTTGAGGAAAGGGTCATGATTCCTATATTTCTTCCATCCTCCATAATGTCAGTTCCAATGACATTGGAACTGGAGCAAATCAAAACAGCCGCTTTCTATCTTTTTCTGCATATCTGGCTCTGCCACTGTCCTTTCATTTTTCTTTCTATCTGCATTTCTCCTTTCTACTCTTTCCCCAGGACTTGCAGGCTCAGGAGAATATCAGTTATAATTAACTCTACCCTAGCTTACTAAAAACAATTAGAAATAGAGGATTAATTGACTCACACAAGTGGAGAGTCCTCAGATTTCAACTTTGATTCAGCAGATCACTGATAAAATCACTAAAAACACATAGCATCTTTGGATTTTTTTGCCCCACTTCCTGCTGAGTCAACTTTATTCTGAAGTTTGCTTTTCCTTGCAGCTACAAGACATTTTTTTTTTTGCCTAATTCAGTATTTCTGAACCTTGACATTTGGGCTGGAGAATGCTTTAGGAGGGGGAGGGATGCTCTCTGAGCATGTAGGATGTTAAGCAGCAGCCTGGCCTCTACCTTCTAGATACCAACAGCGCTCCTCCTCCCCACCCCCAGATGTGACAAGTGAAAGCGTTTGCAGACATTGCCAAGCGTCTCCTTGGGGATGAAATCACTGTGGTTGAGAGCTACCACCCTAATTAGAACATATCTGGTTCTGAAACAATGAGTGACTGCTGAGGGATGGAAGGGGAAGGTGGAATTTATATGGGATAGTCAAGGAATGGCCACCCCCGAAAACTCAGATATGAGGCCTGAAGTGGCAGCTATGTCACTAATGCTGTTCATCTTCTATTTTAACATCTGATAATTGATCCTCAGCCTTCACCATTAGCTCTTCCATTGTAATTTGATTTCTCCTTTTTGATTCACGTATGTATATTATAGCAAATGAGACATAAATAACTATGGCAAAGGTTGAGAAAATATGACAAACACTGGCAGGATATTAAATTTTTCACATGTCAGTTTGTAGGGTAAATGAAGATGCTGAGGTTTCTATGCCGCTAGCCTCTGTGGCTATCACCTGTGGCCCTGAATACAGAAGGCATTTGGGAATGTGGGCTCAGGGCACACATGACTGATGGTGGGTACCTGGCATATGGTGTGGGTGTGCGAAAGTGTGCACACCTGTGCCTAGGAAGCCAGTGGTATAAGGGTTTCATTACTTAGAGACAGCATGGCAGAGAGTGGTTAGGAGAGGACGAGACCACGAGAGAATGCCAGAGCATGCCCAGAGGAAAGAGCATATTGAGGTTCTCAGGGGGGGCCCAAGTTTCTTTCTCCCCGCTGGCTTGTTTCCCCTGTGTACTACTAAAAAAACTTGTGGAGATGATGCCAAAGGCTCCAAAGTTCTCTTAAACTGCCTAAACCGACAGTGAATCATGTGGCCTGGGATGGTTGCAGAACCCAGGGCCTCACCTATTACTTACCTTAGTCGGATTGGGCTGTATGTAGTAGCACAGAGATGGTGGCTTAAACAACAGAAGTTTATTTTCTCACAGTTCAGGAAGCTGAATATCCAGGACCAGGATGCCAGCATAATTGGACTCTGGTGAGAACTTTCTTCCTTGCTTGCAGATAGTTACCTTGTGTGCTTTCACAGGGCCTTTCCTTAGTGCATATGGGTGGAAAGGGAGGAAGGGAGAGAGGAGATTTGTTTCTTACATGGGCACTAATCCTTTCATGAGGAACCTACCCTCATGATCTCATCTAAACCTAATCATCTCCCAAAGACCCCACTTCCAACTACCATCACGCTGGGGAGTTAGGACTTAAACATATGACTTTGGGAAGGACACAGCTTGTACATAGTATTACTATTTATAATTTTGGTGATTATAATTCATTTAAAGAAGAAATATATTTATATTTTTCTGCTATACCTCAGTCCCATATCAACAGAAAAACCCAACACTGAATTCTTATACAGTTGACATTAAAGGAAGTAGAGCTGAGATTCCACACAACCATAACATATGACTCAAAACTCATTGGGATAGCATTGCAAGCTCATGTTTCCCTGTCAGTTGCTTGTTAAATCTCCAGGCAAGTATATATTTTTCTGTTTCAAGGAATATAAAAAAACAAGTTTTTTCCCAATAGCTTCCATCATTAGTTTTATACCTGGTTTAATCAAGGTAAGCCCTACTTCTTAGTAATATCATCTCAATGGGGTCGGATGCATGTTCTTGATCTTCTGAAACCTCTGAGATAGTTATGTATCTGAGACAGATGTGTCTTCAAAAATAGAATGATGACAGGCTTGCACACCTTCTCCATTTTATCTGACCCTCTTGGGATAGTATTTGTATATGCTTCTTGTGGACATCTTATGCACTTGGAGTGCTGACAATTGTCAAGGTGTTCAGTACTGAATGTGTTGGCTATTGACATTTCAATTATAATACCATCACCCAGCAGACTTTTTTTTGTCTTTACACAACAAAGATTGCTTACTCCCAAGCACATTTCATTCACAAAAATAGTTTTCCATTCTGAAGTATTACATTTTGCATGTTTAGTTTCTTCTGAGAGCCTCACAGGCATAAATGTCAATCCCAGTAGTTCTATTTATAAAAGCACTTTGGATTGGAAATGAATTTACACAATACATTGATATAAAATGGGTCATCATTATATGTTCCTTATGTAAACACTGAGGAGCATCTATGGACCCTGAGCTATTAAGGGGTGCATGCCCTAAAAGGGGTCTGGCCATGCATGTGCACAAAAGCAGACTTTTAGTGTGAAAGATTTTTTAATAAATAGAATCAGTGTGCATAGAAAAGAGAGAAAGAATTTCAAATAATTGTTTCCCAAACTCTAAAAATTACTCATCCCTTCATGGGCAAACATCCAGGTCAACAGGCTGAGGCCAAAGGGGGATGACTAAGGCTTGACAGCTTGTCACAAATATAAGGTGACTTCAAGAAAGAGGTTGGGTAGGTACCAGAGAGCTGAGGCAGAAGGAAAGACCTAAAATTCAAAATGTACCACATAATACACGATAAGGCTGGCATTGTCTCTGTCAAAACACTAAAGCCTCAGTTACAGCTTTTCCACTTGTCTCTCTTCCAGGTGTCTCTTCAAAGTGCCTCCTCCATGCACCTTTCCCTTCATCCTTCATTCCACTTCCATTTATATATCCATCTTGCTCCTTCCCACCTGCAACCACATTCAGGAAGTCTTGTTCATGGCTTGCTGGAGTCCAAGGCATATAAGCTGGGAGGGGAAATGCCTATTCACTGCACTGCAATGTTCCCTCCCTTCCATGGAGATACATATATAATACTTATAGATACATGGGAGAGGGGAAATAGGCCTAAAAATGAAGATGCAAAAGTCTTAGTTTTTCAACTAACTTGTGTGATAGGTCATATTTGTGGCCTGCTCTTTAGAAATATCCTCAAGTCAGGAAAGGTGTGTGTAGGAAATTAGTACCTGGATCCTGTTACCTTCCTCTTCCTCCCATGAAAGAGTAACATGGGGAAACATTTCATAGAAGAAAACCCACAATTTGAAGAAAATATGGACCCGCTGAAATGCTTTCAAATATAGAAAACTCAGGTTGTTCTGGGTAGATCAGTAAATTACTGGGGTGTTTTTATTGAGAAATTAGGACAGTCACTATTTAGCTGCTTTTAGGCAACAAAAGTGAATAAAGTCATATATTTAGAGAAGGGATGACAGCATAAGTCAGGTTCTTACATTGGGCTCATCTCTCATTCAGAGATACTGTTCAACTGAGCTCCACATCACAGTGCATCAGAGAACAGTTCCCTCCAGATTATGATGGGTGTATAGTTATGAAAAAGGCTGGAGATTCCTTTTTTCTTGTTTTAATATTTAAGACTTAAATATTTGACTTTTTAAAAAAAGATTTTGATTTTATTTTTGTGTAGAAGAGCTGGGATGTAGGCCAGAGGTGTGGGAGGTGGGGGAGAGGATTCGCCATAGACAGAGTGGGGAGCAGAGATGGTAGATTTACTGAAATACACTGCTAAAGGGAGAAGCAAGTGAGACAGGAGAGGTTCGCGGTGCCATGTGCGTTAGCTCCCTGGCAGGGGGTCCCAGGATCCTTCACGATGATAGTGCTGAGACTTAACCTCTAGGCCACCAGGGAGGCCCTAATTGGTGATCTTGACAAGAGATTTCTTTTCAATAAACACAGTATCCATAAGAAGATTTTATTCATGCTCACAAATCATCATGTTTAAAATACAGTTTTTCATATTCTTCTAGACTCAACTCCAAAACTCTTTTGGGAGATTCCCCTATGGCATGACAAAATCCAGATAGCACCAACTAACATTGCAGTTTATATGGCAGGCTATTCAAATCTCTACATCTTCATGTCTTGTTATCCCATCCTTTGTTGTTTTAATTTTTTCATCTTATTCTTGATTCCTTCTCTAGTCTTTGATGTTGACAGTTTAATCAACAGTGCAGTTAGAAGCCATGTGGTGATTAAAAAATCCATGTGGTGGGTATTTGTTGGTCGTTTGCCCAGCATCCACTATCCCTTCCTCCTGACATTATTTCTTATAAGAAACTTCAAACTTCTTGACTTTCAGCCAAGTTTTATAGGCAGAACTGATTCTGACCCCTGTTCTGGAGTGAGTTGTTATGGTGATAGATATAAGTCAGTTAGTATATTCTTCCCCTGGGGCTTCAAAGATCTATTCAGGGATGGATGGATGACCCAATCAAAGTTCATTTGATGGAAGAAGACATTTGCTAGGGCTCCTCCACTTCTATATGAGCCACTAGAAACAATTTACTCCTTCTTGCTACATTAGAAAAGGCACCAGGGAATAGACAAAATCTCTGTCCTCAGGGAACATGCATTCTAGTAGGAGAAAGTAGGCAGTGAACTTGATACCTTGTTTAGAACCAAGGAGAAAGGTAAAAGAAAAAAATAGGTGAAGGGACTAGAGAAGTAGTAGTAAGCAAGATCCACATAGAGCATTATAGACCAAAATGAAAATGAAAACTTTAACTTTTAGAATTGCCATGCATGCGTTAAAGAAACTTGGGAGGTTTAGCTGAAAATGAGAGTATTTATGATGTCATGATAAAGCTTTTTTTTTTTTCCTCAAATATATTAAGCTTGTTCTGTGTGGTTCTGGAGATGAATAAAAAGCTCTCAGCTGCATGTAGTAAGGACAGATATTCACTATTAAATCCCAGCACATGAATTGTGTTTGATGTATTTTTCAGTAGATGGACTGTATGCATGACAAATAAAAACCAGTGGGTGAAACTTAAGCAGATTTTTTTACTTATTATTCTAATCATTTGAATTATTCAAAAACTAAATGGACCACCCTTGGAAGGCACTGACATTCTCTACTACTCAGAGTGAAACAGGTGCTAAGGGATCATTACTCAGGGATGTGAAAAACTGTATTTATTAGATACTGATTAGACCACATTTTGAACCTCTGAGATCCCTGAAAAGTGAATTATTTCTATAACTCCAAATACAAAGAGTTGTGGGTTCCTAGAATCTGGCTACGAGCTGGCCCCTCATGGGCAACTGTGACCTATTTGCTGTCTACAAATCACAGCAGAGCATTCCCTGACCACCTACGGAGTATATAGCTCATATCACCAGGCAGGCCAGGATGCCTAAGGCTGCTGTTCACCTGATTACATGACTGTCTTCATAGTTGTCTCATGATAACTCTGCCTGTGAGAACATCAAATACTTTGCTGACACAAATCTTGACATATGGTCACGAGGTCCCCTTTTTTGTGAAACTTTTCCCCCCATTCCTATCCTATCCTCTGGACTTTATTCCTCATACCATTGTCCCATGATCAGCTTTTACTAGCCTGTGTACTTTCAATGGCACAAAACCTTCTCAAGTAGCAGAGTCTTGCCTTGCAAACCTGCTCACCACTGCTGTGTCCCTCATGGTGTTCCCACCACAAAGTGGCAACAAAGTTCCTGTCTCAACATAAACTTCTGATCTCAGAGAAGTCTTCAAGAGGCATGTGTTCAATGGCATGTTTATTAAACAAATGCTCGTGACAGATTTTCACAACAGCAACAAATGTTATTACACTACATCAAATCTCCCTCAGTAAGGAAAAATGACAATCACAAGAGGTTGATGGATTTGGGTGATTTTTTTCCTGTTTTTTTTTTTTTTTTTTCTTTTGGTGGGGGTAAAACCACTTGTCTTCCTCACTCGTCTTCCTTTTTTTCTTCCTCTATTTTCTCTCTTTCAAGTTTTTCTGATTTCATTTTCTTCACTGCCTTTCTGGCTTTGTGTCCACGGAAGGCTGCTTGGATTGTGATAGCAGCATTCTCTTCTTTTTCTAGATCTCCAGGAGACTGCTTTGTATAAAAGAAAAAAAGCAAGAAACTTCTTACCCCATAGTCTAACATCATAAAATTAGTGTGTAAATTTAATCAGTTGAGGGATGAAACAATTGTGACCTGTTGTTTCCCAAAGCAATTTTATATACTGTCATGTTATATATGTACCCAGCGGTAAACGCCAAAATAGCAGGTATTTTGTTTTGCCTTACTTTAATGTTTTTGTAATAAAAGATCTTCGCCAATTTCCTCCCCTCCCTCAAAATAGCTCTTATTTAAATTTTCTGGGCAATAATATTTTTTTTGGGGGGGGGATAATTAAGAGTCCTTGACACATAGTAAAATGTCAAGAAGAAAAGTAAATGTGCTGTTTCAAAATAATCATGACTACATAAAATTGATAGAAATGTTAATTTCTTAATTTCTCAGTGATTAATCAAAATCATACATTTAGATTGCCAAAAGGAAATCCATTTAGTCCAAGAATTTCAGTTTTAACAACATCAGTTGAACTTTTATATATAGCTTCTTTCACAAAATAATTTTGGCATAATTTACAGTGAAATGTACAGATGTTAAGTGGATAAATTAAAAAATACATAACTAACTTTTAATATATCTTTTAAAATTATAAAAGTGATAGGTACATATTTAAACACATATCACTGACAGCGAAAGGATTTTTTCTCCCAAATCCTACTTCTAAGAGGTATTATTATGGGCTGAGTACATATAGGTTTCCAAATTTTCTACTTTTTTTTTAATTTTAAAAAGTGACATTATGTTAACATTCTGCAGACACTTTTTCCATTAACTGGCTATCTTGGTTCTTTTATACCATGTTATTACTCAATATAGAACTCTGTCCATTATTTTTGTTTATGACACCACTGTATCCATTGTACCAATGCATTTCAATTTATTTACTCAGACTATTATTGATGGAACTTTGGGGTGTCCAAGCCCTATTTTCTCCATTTCAAGTAATGAGGCAAATATAGTAGCTCTTACACTTTTAAATGCAAACAGAATGGTATAAAATTCTCTGAGGTGATGTTTCAACATGGGAATATGAATTATGTTGAAGTCAGAAATCAATGGACTTTCCATTCAAATGTATGAAAGCCTTGTGAAGATACCTATTAGATGGAATGACACTCCCTTTCATCTCTGATGTCCCATTGTATCTTACACTAACATTAGGCTGATTGAGTTGTATTGATATAATTCTGGAATAACTTATAAAGGTTATAAAGAAAGACTTATAAAGGGGAAAGTTATGGACTACCCTATAGGAAATAAAGTATTCTTGATGGGCTGTCCGTTTTGTGTCTAATTATTGGGTAATTAACTGGGAAATTAAGACATGAAAAGGAACTAAGAAGTTTGACCTTCAACATCTGGACAGTTCTTCTTTCTCACTAGGGCTGGTCCTCTTGAGTTTAAGACTATGAAGGAGATAGATGGTGACATGCTGGTAAATGATTAACATGTGTTTAACAATGTCAAGTGAAATGTTCAACTTTTTTTCCTGAATCTCCAGGAAAAAACATCTTCATTTGTTGAATTTGCCATGGTCTTAAAATATTCACACTGTGGTTTATTTTAAAGCTATCAGAGTGACACAACTGAACATAGGGCTGTGTAGAGATGTGCACAATCATTTCTTGAGAGCTGGTTTAGCATATCATTTAACATAGGTTAGCTCTGAAGGTGGACCTAGGTCTTTATTGTTTTGATGTAGGTTATTAGGTAGGGACTCATTTTTGTAGAGGCCAGTGCATGGAAAGCGAGTAAGACACACAGTATAAAGCCATTTTATTTGGTTGTGTGTAATTAATTCTCTGTGAGTTTCCTTTTTAAATCTCTGATTCATTGCCATTGTGTGGCAGTGATAGCATCAATTAGTGAAAAATCTCCAAAATGGAAGATGAACTGAAGGATCAGACAAGGGCTGTGAGTTCTGTTTTTCTACTCACTGACAGATCTGGAAAAATGAGATCTGATTTTTGAAGGGAAGAATGAGTTTTCCTTTTTAAGAGGCATGGCTATAAGTGATCCATCGTACTAGTTATTTAGAATAAAATCACAATTTTAGCAATAAAATAGTAACAGAATAGGTACATATTTGAAGTAAAATTCTAAAAAATTGAGTAACCAGTTTTTGAAGGAATCCCAAAAAAACTTACTAATTCTGTGACTGGTGTCTCCTCATTCACGGACTTTTCTTTTTCAGGTTCACATTTCTCAGGTGGTTCTTGCTCCTGGGGAGAAGGTAGAAAACCAAATAGTCAGTGTCCCCAAAATAGTGAAGTCTTTGATCAAAACCATTTGAATTATTGAGAGGTAATGGGAATGAGGTACATAACGACTTTTTAACAAGGAAAGTTGGAAAAGAAAGAAAAACTTTCAAGGGTATATGCATGAACAAATATTAAAGGCCAGGAAGTGGTAAAAATGTTTAATCTTTTGCTTTTGGAATATGTGTTCCATTATTTAATATTAAAAATAAACAAGTTCTCTGCCATCTTTGCATGCCACCAAATGGTGCACATGAATGTCCTGGCTGCCACTCTTAAGAGCATCAACCCACTCTTAAGTGCAAATGCCAAAGTCATCATCTGGTTTTTAACAGTGATGATGAAGCATGGTTATTTTGGCGAATTTGAAATCGTTAATGATCACAAAACAGAGAAAAGTGTTGTGAACCTCAGAGGCAGGTTAAACAAGTTTAGAGTGATTAGACACAGGTTTGATGTGCCACTCAAAGACCTAGAAAAATGGTAGAAAAACATGCTGTCAGTTTGGTTTCATTGTACTGACAACCTCAACTGGGGTCATGGGTCATGAAGAAGCAAGAGGAAAACACACAGGAGGGAAAATTCTGAGATTCTTTTTCTAGGGATGTATTAAATATATGCAGGTAAAATGCCTTAATGGGAAAAAAAGTTGTCTTATACCAAAAAAACTTCATAAGATGCTGTAATAAATAAAAAAGAGGTACCAATCAATAGTTTCTGAAATAAGAACAAAATAGATACCATTGTATTCCATAGAGTATAAGGTTGACTTTTTAACAAAATTTGTAGATTAAAAATTAAACCAAAGAAATAAGTTTTGCTGTGGGGAATGATTTAAATTTAAAAAGGGAAATTGACTCTGTTTTGAAATGGTTGTTGAAATCTTCCACCAAATAGAGGCATTGCTAATTCAAAACCTATGGGAAGAGCTTTAATCCATAAAACAGAAATTTAAGGACATATAAGGTGATCGAATAAAGGCTTTAGAATTCAAAAGAAAATTAAAAAACTTTGACATTACTACATAAGCTATGTGTTACAGGAATTTAAAAGTTTTCAACATTATTCTCTTGAGTTCAATAGGACATGAATACAAATAAAACACAAATAAGAGTTAAACGGGAATAGACTGAACACCTCCATATCTGGCAGGCACAAATGGATAGAATTTCACTTTTGAATTTATGGAATAAGTGACAGACAGCTATTCTCCAAATCTATTGCAGAACACCATTAAACCTTGAATCTTGTCAATTGATTTTAATATCTGCTGGTGTTTTGATGTCGATAGTAGTTGCCTATAGTAGTTCTTTTCAGACTTTAATGCACCTACAAATTACTTTGGGGATTTTTTAAAATTTGGCATCTGATTTGCAAGCCTGGGATAAGACCTGAGACTTTTGAATGTCTATTAAGCTCTCTGTTGATGCCAAAGATGCTGAATCCCACATAGTCCTTCACAATCAATGTTCCTCATCTGGCCCACAGAACACAAAATTTTTTAGTATGTATTTTCTCAGTTCTCCCAAGGATGGCACATAACTGGGATCATTCTAGATACAGGAGAAACATTGATTTCCTATACACATCGGTACCTTAGTCTGGGAACCTTCGTTGATAAAGATGGGCTCTGCGAGTGCTGGTAAAGAGGAAGATAGTTTCAGTGTCTGACAGATTAGCTTTAGCAAGAAAACTCTATACCATTACCATTTTTAAATTCTAACCAGTTTTTGTAAGATGTCAATGGTAATGAAATTATTAGATGAATATTTAAAAAATATTATTCACTAATTCAACAAGTATTTGTTGAGCATCTACTAATGCTGAACACTTTAATACTCAATAAAATCTGAACAGTAAGTGACAGGGTAATTATTCTACAACTTTCCAGTATATTCTTCTTGTTGATCATCTTTAAGCTCAGTGTGTGTAAACAATTCAGAAGCTTTAGAAAATTATTTGTCGAAAAGAACATTACAATTAAAACTGTTTAATAAGATATTTGTGATGCCTCTTCCAGTTCTCATGATTCTGAGGAGGTCCCTAATATCTGTTTTGGAGACACAGAGAAGAAAGAGTTAATTCAGTAACTTCACAGGACCATACCTTAAATGCATGGTTGTTATAGAAGCGGTCATCTACCTTACTCCCCCATTCTGCTGGATCAAAGTCAGTTTCTAAATAATAAAAATATAATAGTTTCAGATTTACTTTGAGCTCATTAAAGTAATTCTAGAATATAATATAAAAGCGGTTTTCTTTTTCAAACCACGGCATCTTTACTGACAGATGAAATTCTTATTGATGGTGTATATAGCCTGGCACTGCAGGCATAACTAGTGGCCATTACATGTGTGATGATGAATTATACAGTAGATGAGACCTTGGGGATATTTAAAAAGACAGCAAAAAAACCCACACACATAATTTTTACCTTTATGGAACTTACTAAAAAATGGAAGGGAAGAAAAATACTTAAATATAAGTATAGAAACTTATAAACATGTGTTAGGAAACACAAAATGTATAAAAATAAATGCTAAATAGGGAGGAAGCCTGGAAATGTAAAGGATAGGAGAGGGTTTTGTTAAAAAAAAAATGATAGTTGTTACAGACAGGAAGAAGTATTTAAACAGAATTTTTCTTTCTTTAATGTTTCATTAAGAACTTCAAACTTAGAAAAGAATTTATTTTCATGTGCATGTTACTCAGATCAACAATGACAAACGCATACTTTATTGTATTTTGTCTGTAACCTCACTTGCCGTCCTTCTGATTACTTTTAAGACAATACCAGGCACCTATAGTTTTTTTATTTACTTCAGTATGCATCTCTAAGATAGACAACCACAAATATCACCACACTCTGTATTTAAAATCTTTTAAATGAAATTTCCCTATCTCATACTGCATTTTTTCCTTGCCATTTACTTGTTGACATAATTGGGTCATTTCTTCCTTTGGAGTTTTCCACAGTTTAGATATTGCTGATTCCGTTCCTATGATGATTTTTAACACGTTCCAGTGCCTTTGAATTTCCTGTAGACTGGTAGCTAGATTTTATTCAGGTTTGATTTTTTTTTTTGGGCTGGGGGGAGGCAAGTGTATCCAGTGCAATTCTATCAGATTATATAACACTTGGTTATTTCTCATTTTATTATTTTTAATGGGTTCATTGATGATGACAGCTTACATATTTTCTTTAGGATGTAATTTGATCACTACTTCTTTATTTCTGGAGTGCTCAATATAAGAAAAACGGTCATCAATTATTTGATTACCCTGAAATACAGTTCTTACAGAAGAGGCAGATTAGAGATTTGAGTCTTCCCTTTAACAATTTTCAGAATAAATGTTTAGTTCCCCCTAGAATTCTATCAAGAATAAAAACTAATTAGCATTATGAACATTATGAACTTTGAATATTTAACAAATTGGATGAATTTCTATCCACTGTATTTATTATTCTTATTGATGCTCTAATTGTCCAAAATTAGCCTGATCTTATTCCGGTGCTCAGATGCTCCTGAGTTCTTTGGAAGCAATTATAGTAATCTTTGAGAGCTTCCTTATTTTCTGGTAAAGCAAGATGGTTAGGCTCACCTTGTATGTTTTCTGCCCAGTTCATGGAATTAGTTTTCTAAGAAACTCTGGATCTCTGGAAATAGGAGCTAGTGGTCACAGTCTTGGGAAAAAGTGTTCACTGCTCTTGAGTTGGTCTTTGTTTGGGGCCTTTTGAAAACTATGCAGTCAGGAAATACTTCACTCATTTTTAAAAGAGGAACCGTATCATATGGTCACACTGATATTTTCAAATTTAGTTTAGGATTGTAGGATTTCATTAACATCTTTCAATTTCATATTAGTGTTACGTTTTCTTAACAAAAAATCTTATTCCTAATAACAGGATAGTTACTTATTTTCCATTTCTTATTAAAAACAATTTTATAACAACAATATCATATACTATTGATATTACTGAAAAGAATGCAAGACTTTTTTTAAACTTCATTTTATTTTTAGGCCATAAATTACTGTGTTATAAAATCAGTTGAAATAATTCCTTTTTCTGTAATTATACTACCTGGTCAGTACTAGTTAGTCATTTGTTTCATTTTACTTCTAAATTTTAGAATCTGCTTAATAATTTTAAAATTTAATTCTATTTTATACTATGTTAAACATTTATGATTTTGAATTCAAAATATATTCAGAGCAGTTTAGTTTCTGTTCCTTCTCCTAGAGGTAAAAGTTTTTAAATATTTATACTTCCACTTAAAAATATAAAAATAATACATATTTTATGAATACATATCAGCAACACTTAGGTAATTGATGTCATACTAAACACACTTTTCTCTCTAACCTTCCTTTTTACTTCATATATCCTGAAGATGACTCCAGAGAATCATATAGAGACCTTCTTCATTTTTTTTCACAACTGTGTATTATTCTATTGTGTTCTTAGTTTATTCATTATATCCTCTTTGATGGGTTGTCTCCTCAAATAATGATGTAGTTGAAAGTAAAGTAGTGGAATTTCTGGATCAAGGGATTAAATACATGTAATTTTGATATACTGCCAAGACTCTTCTTGTTATCTCCTCTTTGGGGTTGTGTCATTTTGTATCTTCTCCAATAATATCTACGAGCTTATTTCCCCTCTAGCCTTTAGAATAAATTGGTAAATTTTTGACTTTTTGCCAATCTGATGGGGGAAAGAGTTGTAGTTGGTGGTGGTACCCCTGGTAGTTTTGAAATGAGTTTTTATTATTATGAGTTACTTTGAGGATGTTTTCATATGTTAGAGGCCATTTGGATTTATTTTTGTGTGAAATGTTTATCTCCCGCTTCTTTTTTTTCTATGAGGTTGCTTTTTTTCTTCACTGCTTTTACACTCTTTATTAGGTTTATTAACTTGTGTAAATTGTAAATATTCTCAGTTCATCATTTGTAGTTTTGTTTTCTTTATGGGGATCTTTGCCATGTAAAAGTTTACTTTTATGTTGTCAATTTTATCAGTATTTTTCATTTATGGATTTTAAAGTAACTATAGAAACTTGACAATTTTTCCCTCTTGGTATAGAGAAATACATTTGTGCTTTTTCTGTAGTATTGATATGGTTTTATTTAAAAAGGTATTTAAATCTCTAATCAATTGGAACTTAGCCTATTGTATGATGTAAATAGGTGATTCAATTTTATCTTCTTCCATTTATCTCAACATCATTTAATAAAAAGCTCACCCTCTTTTTCCTAGTTATTTGAAATACCATTTATATCATATTCTAACACATTTCCTGTTACAAAAAGTCAAAATTAAGATTAGTAATTACCTATGAAGAGTACTAGTAAGGGAATTCTTTGTTTTCATGAGAGAATGGGCAAGAGGGCTTTTTCTTCCCTTTACGATAAACTAAATTGGGTAATCACCTTTATTTACATGAGTGGAAATGGATGTGGTATTTAAAATCTTTTCAAATAGATTAACCCAATTTTTTTTTTAAATTAGGGAGCTTATGTTCTGAGACAATCTAAATCACCAGTTGCTTAAATAATTATGATCTGGTAATAATGACTCAAATGTTTTTGTAATAGGATGTTTTGCGGTCTAAAATTATGTGATGAAAATTTTTTCATTACATGACTTTGTAAAATTAATGTTACTATAAAATTGATGGTCATTAAAATCCACATCTTACCCTATGAAGAGTTCTTGTAATAGCTTTTTCATGGCACTTACATTTCAGATTGTGCAACAAAAATTCACACTTACCAGATATGGACAAGACCAGCAACATTCAGGGACTTGGCAGAGGTTTTTACTCTGCCAGGATTGAACAACAACAAAAAGACAAGGGGGTGTTGCTGTGCAGTGTGTAGGGGGTTGTTTCACTTTCAAGCCTTGTGATTTAGTATGGATATTTGTGGTTGTTTTAATCGCGTTTATCACTGTTAAATCACTTTAATCTAAAATGATGACAGCAGCTTATACATATGATTGTTCTAGTCAGAATAGGTTTTTATAAGTAAAATCTTAAGTAAAAACTTAAAACTATTAATTGCCACTTTGACACTGGGTCAGGTCTTGATAGCCGTGAATTTCAAGGCTGGGGATTTGAAAATTGTGTATATAAAAATGAAGAAATTATTCTGGCTCTCAATCAGAGAGTCACCGTAAGCATGAAATCTTAGTCTGTGGGAAGGATGGGACCTTGGGAATGTAGAGAATGAATGTAAATTACTTTCCCAAGTTGGAAGAACATTTTTCAAAGTAGTTTTTCCTCTGTCTTTATTGTAAACAGTTTATGTTCCCCAGAAAATACCAATTAATTTACTTTAGGAGTGTAAGATTATTTTTTTCTAACACTTAGAATACTGTTAAGTGTGAAGAGTCAAAATGTAGAGATAACCACAAACTCTTCTGCTAGGAAGAATAAACAGTCAAGTGTCTGGATGCATAGGAACAGCATGTTGAAAATGGGGAACCAGAGGATGATCTCTTGAGTTTCCGTATACCCAGTGTGTCCATGAGAAATACAATGAAGAAGGTCTAGGTAATAAACTGGCAGCCTTCAAAAATCTGAAATAACACAATTTAAGAAACCTGTCAAAAATACACGTTGTTTCAAATAGGAAAAAAGGTTATTTGAAGCTACATCTCTCATAAAAGCTTTCTGTGGGATAGGAAGAGTATTGAGTCACAATAACCAAATGTTTGATCTCTTATTAAAAAATTGCCTATTTAAAGAAGCTTACTCTCTCTTTTCTCTAGAAGATTCTCAAAATATGCTGCTGCAAAAGCTGGTATATTGGCCGGTTGCTCCCTCAGAATCTCGCGTGTCAGCCCTTCAAGAAGATTTCCAAATCCTTGTGGAATTCGGTATTGGGTGTTGGAGAATGGAATCGACATCTCCTTGGAAGTAACTGCCTATTGTACCTAGAGATTCATTAAAGAGGTACTGTCTTTAAATTTGCCTAATTTTTGCCTATACAATCATAACTATGACGACAAATTATTTCTGAGACCCAAATTTTCTGGATTTTCAATTCTTATGCCCCCCAACACAATCCAAGTCTATCCATTTGTTTCAGTTTTGAATTTTTCATTATTAGAATATTTACTCATAATGACACATTTACTAGGTCAAATAATTTTGTAACATTACAAAAATTAGATTTTTAAAGTAACCCTAAGTACTTTTTCTCTGTCCCTTTTTCTGTCTGTAAGAGGTGAGGGTAATTTTTGCTAACCTACAGGAATTTAGAGAGAACAATTGTTAAAATTTCATTATAAATGGCTGATAACACACTGCTTAGTGTCTTTAAAAAAAAACAACAAACAAACCAAAAGTAGGCACTAATCCTGGTTCTAGAAATTAATTTGTCAAATGAAGAAGTTTCATGCTTAGTCTGTGTTAGTTTGTACTTCTGAAGCATGACCTCGAAGTACCTAAATACTCTGGAAAGGCAGCGGGAGTGGAGTGGGGAGAGAAAAGATCTTGATTTTGCAATCCCAGCCTCCAAAGTTTTGGGATACTGTTTTCCCCTGGTTGTCTTGACCAGGTCTTCTTTTCCTGTCTAGGAATACAAAGGGTTGGTTAAGAATAACTGACAAACAGTGGGTTAGGCTCTTGAGAATGCATATTGGTTTGTTTATATGTGAGAAGGTTAATGCTGAATAATGGTGAAAGGAGTGGTGAGGATCTAGGTGCGGGACTAGACAGTTTAATGAGGCCCAATCTGTGGAGGATTTTTTCTTTTTCTTTCTTTGAGGGTACAGAAGATGAGGTACTGAATCATCCTAGGGCTGTGAAAAGCGGGAATGTAGGGCTAGTCGGCTACCGGACGTCGAGGATCTGAGATTTCAGGCTCTCACAGAATGGGTTGAATTGGCTCCCAATCTGCCCGAGGGTTCCGGGGTGCGTAGGGAATCCTGAGGGAAAACTAGAGGCAAAGGGAAAAGGCGAGGTTTCGGTTTTGGAGAGGAAATAGGGGAAACCGCCTCACCTCCTCTTTCTCTCAGAGCTGGTGCCGATGGTTCAGGTTGTTTTTGCTCGTTGCTGGGTAACCGTTTTTTCTTCAGCTACGGCGGCCGGGAAGGGAGAGGCACGGTCTCGCGGAATGAACGGCCCTAAGAGGGCGGAGCCAAACCTTCGCGGCCCCGCGCAGACCCCGCCCGTGGCCCCGCCCCCTCCCTAGTGTCTTCCTCTGTAGTCCAGCGTTGAGGTGAAGGATCTTCGCAAACATGAACGCGCCGCGATTTATCTTTGGTCTGGTGCTGCCATTAATCTTGAGGGCCGAAAGAAGTGCAGGTGAGGCGGCCGGGCCAGCCCCCCGCCCGCAGCCTGCGCGGGCTCCGAGATCCCACTCTCTCCTCAGGACCCCCAACCCGCGCCCCCCTCTCAAGGGTAGGAACCTCGGCCAGGAAGAGAGTTCTCCCCTCCAGACCTAGGCTGCGGGTGTCTGCTGGGCGGGAGTCGCGTCTCGTCCCCTTCTTTCATTTCGTTCTTCTTGGTGGTGCTGCAGCGTGTGGGGCACAGGGAGAGTTCATTTTATCTGGGTGAGGGGAGGGCGGGTCCAGAGGTGTGTGCTCAGTCCCTGGCTCTTCCGTCTTTGAACAGCTTCTGGGACCTCGAAGGAGAGGGGGCGAAACTAGTTAACTACAGTTTGGAAACTGGTGACTGAGTCATCGGAAACATTTTAGTGCTGCCCCCTCAGTAGTACCCTTGGGGAGGGCTTGCTTCAGGCAGGGTTCCTTGGGGGAATTAAATTCTTCTAGTTTAAGTGGCGATTAGGGCTAAGAAATACAGCCCCCTCGCTAGCTCAGAATATTTAAGGCTCAGCTTTGCTTTCTGGTGCAAACTTACAGATACTAGAGGTGGGATAATGTGTATGGCATGGGGAAGAGCTGACTCACTTCGTGGAGGTCAAATCCTGTCGTATCAATACCTCAGACTGGACACTGGCTCTCAACCACGGAGAAACCAGGACCTGGAATCTGCCTACTCATGCAAAGTAAAGTGATAATGCTAGGTCAACTTTTTTTCACTTCAGACCACTCCAATAGTGGACCTCAAAGATCCCTGCTAAGAAATGGAAGTTGAGGTGGGAGAATGGAGTGGGGAAAACTGACTGCTGCTCTGGCCAAGAACCTCACATTGATGCAGATTAATGCAGACAAACTGCAGCTCCTAAGTGGGTTTTCAGGGTTTAGCAAAAGTGTGAACTAGCAGCACTCTGCATCTTATTTCTTGCCTCTCTTCCCCAGTCAGTGACCATTGAGTCCAGCCTATAAGTAGAGAGAAGTTAAAATACTATGCAGGACATTTTTCTTAAAATCAGTTTTTCTGATAAAATTTTCCTTAACATTGTTATTTTTCTTTGGATCATCATCTTTATTAACTATATATTTTTCTAAATTTTCTTTCTGTCTTATTGTATTTTATTAAAAAAAATGTATGCATACAAGAACTGGGGTACAGGCCAGAGGTGCGAGGCTTGAAAGATTCACCAGAGCCAGTGGGAAACAGAATAGGCAGATTGTCTGAAGTACACTGCTGAGGGTCTTATTTTATCAGGTATCCTGACATCTTTCCTTCCAGTGGTTGCCTTGACACCCCCAGTTTATCATCTGATACTTGACAAAGTTTATGTACCAGTGAAACAATAAAATGAACACTACAGGCTCTCCAAAAATCTAGAACATTGGCCTTTTTTTTTTAAAAAAGATTTATTTATTTATACATACAAGAGTTGGGATACAGGCCGGAGTCCAGGGTGGTGAGAGGATTCACCAGAGACAGAGCGGGAGCAGAATAGGCAAATCAACTGAAACACACTGCGGAGGGGAGCATTGGGTGAATCAGGAGAGGCCTGCTGCACCATGTGGGTCCCTCCCAGACCAGGGGCAGGGATTGAACTTGTGCTGCAGTTTGGTTCATAGTGCGCTGCTTAACCCACTGCACTACCAGGGAGGAACATTGGCCTTTTTTGTTGAGACTCCCTGATCTTCCTCCCAGTTCCTCTCCAGAGATAATTGATGGGGTTCAGATGTTGGGTTGGGTGTGTGGGGTTTTGGGGTCTCTCTGAGAAAGATTTTGACAGAGTTCCCCTTTGGGGGCACACTGTGAGTTTCTCAAGGAAATGGTGTTTTCATGGACAGAAGGGGGCAAAGTTACATTGTAAAGATTGATTAGGAAAAAGAGAAAGGGGAAAGAGGCACGTGCATAGACACAGGTTGGCAGAGTGCTGCATTTTGCCAGAGCATGGGGTATTTTATTATGGTGTTCATTTTGGGGGATTCATTCCTCTGTGAATTTTTTTTTTTTTTTAATTTGGGGTCTGATCAAGCCGGTTTTCTGTAACTCTTAATTCCTTCTACTCATACCTCAGCCTCCAGGGAAATTCCTTAACCAGTTTAAAACTGGATCATCGTCTCTACCCTCACTTCTGGTTTTAGTCCTTGAGAGACCTACCTTCTATCTGAATTTTTGTACTCTAAGCTTCCTTTAGTAAGCTTCCACTGGCCTAATTTTGTTAGTCTATTTTTAATAATTACTTTTAACTTCCCCCAAACTGTAATTTCCATTTTTCTACTCCAGCACTCAAATGAAGGAAACACGGGGCCTGAAAACCCCAGCTCTTTTTCTTGTTTTCCTCTTTTGTCCATTTTCAATTCCTTAGTAATGTTGCACTGTCTACTCTTACCAGCTTAGAATGTGAACTTTATCATAAGGACAGGGAATATGGGTTTTCTTTGATTTACACAGTTATCTAATTGTGGCACAATGGAAATTGCAGCAACTTTGAAATCAGTTGTCTTAGTTTCTACATCTGTCATAATTGATCTATTAATTTGAGGCCAAGGACGTTTAATGCCTGTAAGTGTGTTTAGCACAGCGCTTGCAACAATAAGCTCCCTAGTAGAATGCAAACTCCCTGGGGGCAAGGCCTTTTTATCTATTGTTTTTTCTTTCTCTTTCACAGTTATATCTTCGATTCTTAAAATAGTGTTTGGCACATAGTAGGGATCAGTAGCTATATGTTGAATTAATGAAAATATCCAAGCTATTTTAAAAAGTTACTTAATCTACTTGGGTCTCAGTCTGTCCATCAGTGAATAATATGATTATTATAACCCAGGGTATAGACAATCTTCCATTGCACCTGTAACATTCTTTAACTCAGAATGAAAGCATGTACAAAGAGCATCAGTGAAGGTAAGACAGACCGTCTTAGAAAGATATTTTCCCTAGGCTGTGAGATAGTTCCTTTGGTTTGCAGGGGTCTTTATGCAAGTGACAGCCAACTCTTCACTCTAGGCCCCCCAGGCCTGCCTTCTCTGTACTTTACTCTGAGGCCTTTGGTTTCAATTTTTGTACCATTTGAAGCACCTACCCAAGACAAGGCCCTCCCACACATATGCCTCTTCCCTTCCCTCCAGCAGGCTGCCAATGTGCTTATGCAATTCTGGGGTGTTAGAGTCTTTTAGAGCATTTTGCTGGTGGTAGCTGTGAATCTTCAGCCTAGGAGACCTGGTTCATGTAGGTTTTCATGATCCGAGTAACCGAGTAACCTGTGAGAGAGCTGAGGATGTTCAGGGACTGTTATTCAAAGTGCAGGACAAATAGGCCACTGAGTCTGTGGGAGACTCATTAGCTGTGCTGTTCTGCTAAGTATAGCCCCGGGGGCCATCATCATTTGTAGCTTCCAGGGAGTAAAATGTCACCCTTGTTATTTTTGATTCACTTTCCTGCCTGTCATTTAGTTACAAACCCTTTAAAAAAATCTTAATTTTGCTAATTATTTTCTCCTTGGATTTTTTGTTCAGACTAACTGGGACACAATTTAAGAAGCTGTTTGTTTCTCCTTGTTAAGTTTAGATGAGATACAGATAATTTGAATAGAAACTTGTTATTAATAAAATATTCCACATCCACTGGATGTTAAAAATAGGAACCATCTCGTTAAAGTGAGTTCTTATTCAGACTTGTTAGTGAATTCTCTACAACAGAATCCAGTTTCAAGGGCTCTTCCTCTTGTTCTTTTTCTGTACTTCAGAAAAAAGTGAAAAGCTTGTGAAATGAATAAAAGGGTTATGAAAGACCTTTGTTCGAACATTTTGGCCTTGTTTTTTGCATCTTAATTTATCTGAATTTACTTTAGTGGATTTGTTGTGGATGTATAAATGCGTGTTTAGAATTTTCAGTGGATTGTCAAAAAGCCCCAATAAGGGGCATTATTTGAGCAAATTGACACTGATAGAATGGGACCGGGAAGTCAAATAGTGGGGGAGAGAGACTAGAGAAAGCTATGTGGGAGAGAGGCAGGCTTCTTTATTCCTATCTGTGAGGAGTGGGTGTGGTATAATGAAGAACAGAGGAAGGAAATGGTTAATTTTTCTCATAAATGCCGTGTGTGAGGTGCCTAAAAGGAGAATTTCATTGAGACGGGAGAACAGAGTCCATACTGAGGACCAAGTCTGAGAGCACAGAAAGATCAAGAGTTCTGAGGGGGTGGCTTGTGGCACTTGGTTACCCTGGAACCTTTGAGTTTTCCTTGTTGGTCATCTTGGTCCATTTTTTGGAAATCATTCTTACTTTGCTTAGCTCATTCAGAGGAATAGATCTTGGATTTAAAGATTTAAAAATCTGGGTTTATTCAAATGATCCTGTTTAACAACTGTATGTTCCTTACTGTTTAACCAGAATAAATCCTTGAGTCCCCTCAGTGATGCTCTCCTAAGTGTTTGTTAAATTTTGTAGGTGCTGGTTTTCACTTTGCTTCATATATCAGTAACTACATGGTGCTGCAGAAGGAGCCTGCAGGGGCAGTGATTTGGGGTTATGGCATACCTGGAGCCATGGTGACAGTGACGGTGGGCCAGGATCAAGAAGCCATCATGAAGAAAGTGACCAGTGTAAATGGTAAGGCAGCCCAGCCTCTCTTCAGCTTTTGTCATCTCCTGCCATCTGCTGGATTATCTAAAAATGAATGCTTGTGCTGTAACTTAGGTCATCCATCCACCCATCCATCATCCATCCATCCATCCATCCATCCATCCATCCATCCATCCATCCATCCATCGCAGTGATTTGCATATTTACCTGTGCAATGTACTGAGGATATAAAGGAAAATAAGACTAAATAAAAAAAAAAAGACTAAATCAAAGTCCCTGTGCTCAAGAGCTCAGAAATAATGGGAACAGACACCAAATCTATTATGTTGTGACTATTAGCACATATGTTGCAGTGTGATACATGCTGTGAGGACGGTATGTGTGATGTGTGCAATACAGAAGACAAACATTTTACTCAGAATGACTGATGTGGGGAAGGTTTCCAAAGAAGATGACATTTGAGCTGCATCATATATAAAGTAGAGGTGGTGGGGAGGAGTGGTTAAGAACCTAACTTATTTTCTGGTTCAGATTCTGACTCCAACACTCAATGTTAAATCACCTTGGACATGTTATTCAACATCTCTGTGTCACAGATAATAATGGTGTTGGGGTTTATTGTGAGGACTAAATGAATTAGTACATGTAAAGAACTTAGATCAGGGCCTGGCACACAGTAAGTACTGAGTGTTAGCTGTTGTTATGGTTACCATTATTATGACTTATTTAGTCAGTCCCTCCAATATTTATTGAGTACCTACTATGTGCCAGATACTGTGATAGGTACGGGCAATACAGTGATGAACAAAACAGATGTGGTCTCCTCCCTAATGAAGCTTATAGGTGGTGGAGACAGAAAGATAAGAAGCAGTAAAGAATTAAGTGTGATTAGTGCCAGGGTCCAATTAGTTCTATAGGGGAAGGGTGGGGTTCAGTGGGAGTGCTTAGGAGTGATCTTAGTCTAAGCCTCCTCTTGAAGGATGACTAGGATAAACCAGACAGAGGGAATAGCCTGGGCAAAGGCCTGGAGGCACGAATGGACATGGGTTGGTGGAGAAGTGGCAAGCAGCTTGTCTTGTCTGGAACACTGAGATTCGTGACTAGTGGAAGACAGGAAATGCGGGGAGGCTTGTTTATCATTGCTAGGGAGTGTGTTCTCTTTGGATTGATGGATTTCCAGCAGCAAAATAACACAATCAGATTTGCATTTTAGAAAGATGTCTCTGGCAGCAGTGTGAAAAAGGCTTTGGGCCTGGAGGTATTGAAGGTTAGAGGTGGTGGGATCTGTTAGTGGGCTATTTGATGTTTATGCAATAGACATAGAAGACTAGACTAAATTAGTGGCTGTGAGGCTGTTCAGGAAAGTGAGAATTAGAGAGGTCCTCTCTCTATTCAGCAGAGGTAAAGATGTATAAGATAGTATGTGGATACCAAAGCTAGAAGTTACTGGATATGGGAGGGTGGGCTGGAGGCTGGGTCAAGTGCAGACCTGATTGTATCATAGTTAGAGGTAGCTGTATGGCCCTGGGATGCAGAGGTGAGAGACAGATAAGGAGGTTGTGCTGGGGGTGGTAGAGCTAATGTGGGAGTTGTTGGTTTGTGCAGTGACTGACTTGAATGTTCCTGGTGCAGGGAAGTTCACAGAAATTTTACTGGCCACTGAAAGATCGCCAAATTAATTTTGTGAATATGTAGCACTAATGTCCAAAACAGAGGGTTGCAGACCCTGGTGCAGCCTCTTTAAAATTAATTTCCATTCAATAAACATTTGAAAAAACTATGTACCAGGTTTAGAGGCAAGGTAAATCCTTCTAGTTCTTCAGTGTTAAGGCTTTTAAAGGTAAGACTTATTTTGGCTGAAATGAAGAGTCCTGAAAGGGAAGTTTAAGCCAATTGAGAGATTGTTCTCTGTTCGATCTGAATACCATCAGTGACTTATAGAATGTACTGAAGATGAAAAATTAAAGAGACTAACAGTGCTTTGCTTCCTGCATGGTGTCCATCTTAGAAATAAGCAGCACAGAGTAGAAATAGTGGTACTCTAAGTAAATGATGTCAATAAAAAAACCCAAAGAATTGCTGGTGTTTAAAAATAAGAAATAGGATTTCCTAGATGCTAATAAGTGACATTACCAATAAGTGGGAGATGGAGCCTACTTAGTGCTGGAGAGATAGGTGCAGAAATCATGTAATACTATGGAGCTTTTCAGTTACAAAAAATGTTGTTGTGCATTATTTTTAGTTATCCCTCCTCTGTCCTGCCTGCCATGCCTGTTTCAGGACTAACATGTGGAGTGGCCAGAGGTGAGGCAGGGTGGGTGGAGACAATGAAAAGGAATAAAATGTAATAATTAGAGAATGAGGCTCTTTTCCTTTACAATGATAATGAACCTTTTTATTTGCCTTAAGTTCAATTTTATAAATATTAGTTGAGAGTTCATTATTGATGCTAATTTGCCAGGAAAAGGGGTGGTTGTCACCGGTGGTGGTGGGGGGAGGTTTGTTACTAGACTTTCCACCTCTGCTTTGTAGAGAAGAAAGGTATTTCAGTTTATGTAGATCTACACTTGCACTGAAGTGAGCATCTTGCTTGGTCCTCCCCATGAAACAAAATGAATGAAGTGTTTTTGGGAATAAAGGTGGTACACAGGTAAGAAATTCATAGGCAAGAATAAAAAAAAATTCTCAAAGGAGGCACTGCAGGGAATATTGAAGGGTTGACTTCTATTTTAAATGTTGATGAAGCTTCCGGGATTTTTCAGCCAGATTATCTCATTATCCTACTCTGTCTACCTCTGTAAACATTACACTTATCACCTGTAATCGCTTAGATGTCCATTACGACGTGAAATTTAACAACTTAGAGGTTTTTGTCCAGCAGACCGACACACACATTGGGAAAATTAAAACCTAAGGATGATTGGAAATATTTGTCATCAGATTGAAGTAAATTTATTTTTTCTAACCTAGAAAAATATGAAAATATAAAACCACTTAGAAAAATAAAACTCCTGGTAGCATACACACTGATTTTCTATGCTAGATAATAAGTCTCCACAAACTCAGGTGTTTAAAACAGTAAGTTTTTACTGACTCCCAATTCCTGTAGGTCTGAAGCCTGGTTGTCACTAACTGGGTTCTCGCTGGGTCTCACAAGGCCGAAATCAAGGCTGAGTTAAGTTCTCCTCTGGCAGCTTGATTAAGGAATGATCTTTGGGTTTCTGCCAAGATCGAGAGCTCATGTCACCATCTCTGCCACTTCAAATCTTTGACCCTTTTAAATCAAACCTTTGCACTCTCCTAAAAGGTTCCCCTTTCTAGGTCAGGTACTCCAAGGATCATCTCCCTTTATTACAGTCAGTTAGTTAGAGCCTTTAATTACACCTGCAGAATTCCATAAGGATGACTTCGCCTCCCCGTTGCCATTTTCTGTTGGCTGGAAGCAAATCATAGATTGTGCCTGCACTTGAGAAGAGGGGATTATACACTTGACTTAATGGGGGTTACCTTAGGGTGTCTCTACCCTAGCATGCAACTGCTTAAGTAACTTGCGTAAACAGTTTTATTGATAGAAAACTATTTAAGGTTTTTTTCTTGCATTCATAGTTGTTGGCGGTGCAGATGGATTTTATATAAAATAAAGCAGGTCAGGAAGGGGCAGTCTGGACAGTTCTTTATCACTGAACTAATTTGAGCTGGTTTCTGTGAGGCAGAAGTGAATGTAGTTGCTTCTCCCAGCTCTAGATTTTTCCTTTGGGAAGGGAAAGGTCATGGATGATTTTCCTTTTTTCTTTTATTGGTATCTGAGATTTGGCTCAATAACCTGAAAAATAATTAACATCTGATGAGAATAACAGAAAGAAAAAAAGGCAAGAAAGTACATTATGACTAATCATGTCTCTAGACAAATTGTTTTAATTTTTTTCCTTTTAATTGTTCTTTCTATTTTGAGGTGGGGGTTAGTCAGGAAGATGGGGTGGGGGAATGGAGATAGAGAAGAGGAACAGTAAGGAATAGACCACCAGATATGCTCACCCTTAGATGTGAAATCACAAAGTGCTGGTCAATTTGCATGGTTTTCTTGTCACTAGAAGCCAGGACTGGGGATTATTTCCTGATATTTACTTAATGTAGTGCCTGGCACATGCTAAGCACACAAGATAGCTTGTATCATGGAGGAAGGAAATGAGTCCTCCTAGGTGGGAGAAGCATGAATGTGATGAAGCTGACATTTTAAGAGGAAATGCAAAAAAGAAACTTAATAATAACATATATATCCCTGCATACATGGGGGATACCCAGCATGACTGAGAACTCTCGGGGGAAGCAGAGATTTGAATGTGACCAAAATGAGAATTTAAGGAAATCTGGTCCTGAATTGGTGGAGGAGGTCACAAGTTAACAAGTGATTACAGAGAAGAGGAACGAGAGCAGGTATTGCTGAGAAAGCGTACTAGACTCAGCAGCTGGATGGTGAACTTCAACTCTGTGTGGTCAGTGACTCAATTTTATTTGGACTCAGTGTAATGAGCTTGGTGGGTCAACACAGTGTCTAAAAGCTATAGCTGGATTTTATCAGCTTGTGGTGAGCTCCATAGTAGGCAGCCAGCCCTGACCTAACAACTCAAGGCCTGAGCAGTTCTCCTTGTGAAATGTGGTGGCCTTTGCCTGTACAATCTCGCTCTAGCCTTCGGTCTGAGAATAGTCTTCACAGGGGTTGTTCCAACATAGCCTCACCTAGGAGTACATATGCACTGCTTTAAATGAGTCTGTTCTGAGTTAGACTCTTAGTAACCTCTTTGAAGGGGATTTGATTTCCTTTACCTTGCCTGGCAGTTAATTTCACTTAACACTCATTATTGTGTCAGAGTTAATTTTTCTTTAATCAGTGGGAGAGGAAAAGAGTTAGAAACTAAAAGAACTTGAGGGCTAGCACAGAAGGGAGGTCTTTGAGGAAAATGAGAGGTTTCCTTGGAAGAGTAAATTCTTGAAAATAAGGTCATGTCTTTAGGCTCTGGTGGGCGCTCAATCTCTGGCTGTAATAGGATGACATTGCCATGTTTTGTCCAAATGTCTCCCTCGCCCCTTATAGGCATTGGGGCGCAAAGCTCCGGAAACAGTGGTAGGGAAGGTAGTTTTCTTCACCAGCCACATTGTCAAGATTGAGGCTGAGTGTAAATACTTAATAGCAGGAACAGTTTAGTAGTAGAAGGCTATGATACAGGGATTCCTAGGTCTTCTGGGGGTTGTCCTGCTCATCATAAATGAGTAATGTTGGTGGCAGAAGGACAGAGCTCCAGTAAGAGATGTCAGTACAAGAAGCCTGGAAAGACCTTGGCAAGACTGTCGTTGGGACAGATTGCGGTGTCTGCCTGCTCAGAAGTGTGAGCCATACGGAGCACATCACACCTGTGCGACTCCATCTGTACTGAGCTGCCCACTGTTTCCAAAACAGTGGATTTTCTGCTTTAGGTGAATTATACATTTAATATGTTGATGTCTGGCTATCGATTGTATAAAAATAATAGTGAACATTGGTGGGCTTCACTGACCTCTTTGGGATGGGAGGAGCAAGCTCAGTTGTGCTTTTGAGAGGAACAAACACACCCTGTTCCCTGATGCCTTAGGGCCTTTGGGCATTTCTCCTGAGGCTCTGGGCTGAGTTGCTGTGGTGCATGCGAGCCTGTCAGGCTTCTGCTTTGCTCTTGCTGATTAGAAAGAGTTTATTAGCACAGTGTTTAGTGCGTAGTAGGCACTTGGACGGCATCTTTATTATTTTTTATAGGTTGGTCTAATAATTCTAATAATTTTTAATTCTTACCATTCTTTCTCTTTGAATTTACACTGATCTGATGAGCATACATTATAAGTCATTTTGTATTCATTGGCATTATGCCAAGAATATTTATTTAAAAATGATTGTTTCTCTATTTATTTAATCTGTCTTCTCACTCATATTTTTTTCAACTTTGTTCATGTTGTTTGGTTCTTCTAGGGATAATTTTACCATTTTCAAGATATTTTCTTTAAATTTCCGAGTATGATGTTGGCAGCGGTGGTGGGGTGAGTGGGTGAGAGGTAGGAAGGTGGTAGGGGGGTGGTTCCTAAGGAATATGCTTTGAATTTCTGAAATAGGGTCTTGGATAGCTTTCCATCTCCCTAATTGAGTCCGAGAAGCCTTAAGTCTACTAAATAACTGTGAAAATAATTAATTGGGCAAACCTAAATATCTTCACAGAGAAATTAATTTATATCCTCTGACTACTTCTTTACCTGTCAGTTTCTCTCTTACCAACTGTTGACAGAGCCAGGTAGTATCAGTCCTTGGTGGTAGCATGGGGAGGGGCGGGGGGATCCCCAACAAGGATGATAATATTAGTAAGGGGAGGCTTCAGATTATAAATTATTTTCTCTTACTAACCTATGCTTTCATTTGGTTGGATAATTATAAGCTAGTTCGGGGCATTGTATAAATCTGTTGTAGTCCATTAATATTGACATTTGGATAGCACAATAAGAATGTTTATTTTGTGGGCCTCCCTGGTGGCACAGTGGGTTAAGCAACGCACTATGAAGCAGACTACAGCCACTGCAGCATGAGTTCGATCCCTGCCGCTGGCCAGGGAGGAGACCCACATGG
>JAGFMF010011443.1:7836006-7874301 GCA_019455555.1 Galemys pyrenaicus | reverse complement strand
TTGATCTGCCTGTTCTGCTCCCCTCTCTGTCTGTGGTGAATTCTCTCACCCCCCACACCTCTGGCCTGTACCCCAGTGCTTGTATGCATAAATAAATAAATCTTTAAAAAAAAAAGAATGTTTATTTTGTGTTTTTGATTAAACTCCTTTGAATTTTAATCTGTATTTTGGTCTGTTGTCATGTAGGATTATAACTTGGTAATTTGCTTTTCTTCCGTTAAAAGTAAGGAGGGATTGATGCATATTAAGGAGAGAAATGCTTCTGCTTTCATTGTTTCTGTTTACTTGTCTTCCTGTCTTTGTAGCTTGAATTCATTCTATCACAGAGGGTGGGGATAACCACAAATGAGTATGATGCATGACCGGATTGGGCTGCAATTTCATTTATTAATTGAGTGACTAATTCCTTTGAATCTTGTTATGATTTCAGCATATTCAAGTATCTGGATGGTGGTATTAGATCCTATGAAACCTGGTGGACCTTTTGAATTGACAGCACAACAGTGTTTCGGCAAAATAAACTCTACCCTGAGAGTTCATGATGTCTTATTTGGAGATGTCTGGCTTTGCAGTGGGCAAAGTAATATGCAGATGACAGTTTCACAGGTAATTTATGGGATCTTGTGAATAATAAATAATGTTATTGATGAAAAAGAAAAAGAAGAGGAGGAAGGGGGCAAGGCAAGGAAGGGAAAGAGGCAGAAACCTAGTTTGTTTTTTTTTTCCCCTAGGGGCCAAGATCTATTCTAAGCGCTTTCATGTGTTAATTAACTTGATCAAACAACTTTAGGTCAAGTGCTATTATTCCCATCTCACAGATGAGAAAATAAGCCCACTGAGGTTAAATTACTTGCCTAAGGTCACACAGGTAATAATGGGGCCAGGGTATGGCATGGTTTTGTGCCCCAGAACCCACTTGCTTATTATGATCAGTGTACTCTTGCGTGCCCAGCACTGATTTCTGACCTGACTGGGTTAAAGGCAGAAACTAGAGAGTATCTGATGATATGGAGATTTCATTCAAAAGTAGATTACTCTTCCTTTTGATTCATCTTAGAAGATGGGCTTCTGTAGAGCGTCCAGGAAGTCAAGGCAATTAGATCTTGTTTTACTGCTGAGCAACTAATATACTTACTGTATGTTTTCTGTTGCCATGGAGATTTAAAAAATTAAGACTGAGTGTGGGTTTTTCTTTTACTACTTGTAATGACTTAGAGTAAATCACCTGGTATTTCTGAGACTTTGCTTTAAAAAAAAAGTGGTGAAAATTATATTTTCATTATGGGTAAGTACACAATTCAGTGACAGCACCACTATTTATACTCAGAACTTTTTCATCATCCCCACATAAACTCTGTATCCATTAAACAGTTCGTCACTTTCCCTACCCCCACCCCTGGTAACCTGTGTTCTGTGTTCCATGTATGAGTTTGCCTATTTTAGGTACCTAATATAAGTGCAATCACAGATATCTGTTCTAGTCCCTGCTTTCAATTCCTTAGGTATATATCCAAATGAGTGGAATTGTGGTACCTGTCAGTTCTGTAGTTAATTTTTGAGGAACCATCAAACCATTTTCCACAGGGCTGTATTACTTTACACTCATGCCAGCAAGGTGAAAACATTCTCGTTTCTCTACATCCTCATTAATGTGTGTGTGTGTGTGTGTGTGTTTTGAGTATAACCATCTTAATAAATGTGAAATGGTATCTTTTTTTGATCACATTTTTTGGATTATAACCATTTGAGTAGGTATGAAGTGGAGTTCATTATGTTTTTTTTTTTTTTTAAAGATTTATTTATTTATGCATACAAGAGCTGGGGTACAGGCCAGAGTCGCGGGAGGTGAGAGGATTCACCAGACAGAGTGAGGAGCAGAACAGGCAGAATGACCGAGACACACTGCTGAGGGGAGCAGCAGGAGAGGCAAGAGAGGTCTGCTGGCCATGTGGGTCCCCTCCCTGGCCGGAGGCAGGGATCAAACTCATGTTGCAGTGGCTGCGGTTTGCTTCATAGTGCGTTGCTTAACCCACTGCGCCACCAGGGAGGCCCTCATTATGGTTTTGATTTGCACTTCCCTAATGACTAATGATGGTGGGTATTGTTTCATGTACTTATTAGCCATTTGTATATCCTCTTTGGAGAAATAGCTGTTCAAGACCTTTGCCCAATTTTGAATTGAATTGTTTGTTGTTGAATTGTGAGAATTTTTAAATATAGTCTAGATATTAGTTGCTTGTCAGAAACATGATTTACAAGTATTTTCTCCATTCTGTAAGTGGTCTTATAATGTTCTTTTTTTTTTATTACGTTCTTGATAGTGTCTTTGATAACACAAAAGTCCTTAACTTTGATAAAATCTTGTTTTTAATTTTTTTGTTGTTGTTTATACTTTCGGTGTCATTAGTCATGAAATTTAGGCCAAATCCAATGTCATGAAGATTTTCCCCAGTGTTGTCTTTTCTAACAGTTTAGCTCTTAACGTTTAGATCTCTAATTTTTTTTTTGAGATAATTTTTGTATGTGGTATAAGGTAAGGGTTTAACTTCATTCATTAGCAAGTGGATATCTGATTTTCCCAGCACCAGTTGCTGAAAACTCTGTTCTTTCTCCCATTGAATGGTCTTGGCACTCTTGTCAAACAAAAATCAATTGGCCATGTAGGGACCTCCCTGGTGGTGAAGGGCTTAAGTCTCAGCACTATCACCACTATCACACTACCGCCAGCTACTGCGGCATAAGTTTGATCCCTGTCTCACCCTCTGCTCCCCTCAGCAGTGTATTTCAGTCCATCTGCCTGTTCTGCTCCCCACTCTGTCTCTGGTGAATCCTCTTACCCTACCCCACACCTCTAACCTGCACCCCAGCTCTTGTATGCAATAAATAAATAAAACAAATTTTAAAAACCATCAATTGGCCACATATATAAGGATGTATTTGTGGGATCTCTGTTATATTACACTGACTTAGATGTCTCTTCTTATGGTAGTAACATACTGTTTTAATGTCTACAAATTTGAGCTAAGTTTCAAAGTTGGAAAGTGTGTCTTCCGACTTCATCTTTTTCAAGATTGTTTTGGCTATTGGGGTTTTTGCAGGGCCTGAATTTAGGAATTGCTTTTCCATTTCTGCAGAAATGGCTCTTGGAATTTTGATAGTTATTGTATTGGTATCAGTCTAACACAGTAACAGTCTAGAATAGAGAGTGGTTTTCTACATAGGGTATGGGAGGGATTAGTTTATTTCCTGGAACCTCAGAATTAGGATCATTTTATTTGTTTAGTGGAAGCAATCCAGTTTAAAAGTAAAAATAAGGGAAAATATTCACTTAAATTAGTATTAGGGCTGTGTAGTGTAATAGCAACTTCATAAGACAAATTTAAATTCTGGGTGCAGATACGTATCTCCCATCTTGCTCCTTGCTCCCTTGCAGGGTATTTCAATAAACCCACCTTTTCTTCTCAAAATAAATAAATTCTGTAAGCTTAAAATATTATTGAAAGATTAATATGTATTGATTTCTTTGGTATACTTGAAATTAGGATGCATTTTCTTTGCTTATTTATATTTTCTGATTTTTCTATAATGAGTGTGGAATTTCTGTAAATAATATTTAAAAGAAAGTTATAAAGACAAGAAATTGATATTGACTTAACTAATCTCTTAAGTATCTATCTATCAGTTTACAGGTAAAGAAGCACATTCTATCAATAAGAACCTTAGGAATCTGTTCTTTGGGTTATTGATTGAAACGAATATGTTCTGTAGACTTTGTTTCTTTTAATAGATTAAGAACTTGAAAAGACGATTGTCTTTAGTGCTTAAGACTCACTTTCTTCTTGAGTTGATTTTTATTTTTCTTCCCTTCTTTTATTATCTACATTTAGCTCTTTGAGAAATATTTTAATTTGAAATTTAAACTATATAACTATATAAACTCTATAACTATACCATGCAGTTCATGAATTTCTTTCCCTGAAATATTTGTACATTGAGTCATTTCACATATTTTGATTTCTTGTTTCCCTTCTATAGCTTCTACCCCTTATAGTTTCTTTCTTTTTTCTTTTTCTTTTTTGAACTGGTCACTAAGTAATGCTACTAAAAGGATCCTCCTCTGAACATACCCACTTCATCATTTGTTTTCTAATTAAAAAAATTAAGTTCTTGTAATGTCTTCTTTAGTATTTTATTTACTCTTGCTTCCTGCCTTATTTAAATATGTGTAAGCCTTTTAAATGTAAATGTTTATTAGACTTAATTTTAACTGGTTTCTCTATTAGCATAAGTGAATGAATGAAACTTGAAGTTTTGTCTCTTAATAAGAAGCATGGTTTGTTTAGACGTGAGACTACTGTTAACTCATGAAGGAAAACAGTACTTTGTTTTAACTAGAGTTTCTTGTTTGCACAGAAAGGCAGGGACCAGATCTATTTGTATCTATCCAGTCAGGTTCTCAGTAGTAGTCTATGCCAGGGGATCCCATCCCATTTTCTGTCAAACTCAATCCAATTTTGATTAAGAGTGAACATATCCTTTTTGCCCAGGATTTACTCATAAGCATCTTCTGTATTCAGCAAGTATTCAAGCTCTGACATATAGAGAAATAGTAAAATGATTCCATTTGAAACATATAAGTATTAATTTTTAATATTTTTTGTTTAAAATCATGTACTTAGTTTGTAAGACAGCATTTTAAGTGCTGACATTACTAAAAGTCAAGTTTTGTAGTCTTATGACACTCTTTAGAACTTTATTTTTTAATCAAAAGGATGCTCTACACAATCCCTCCCCCCCAGGTACATACATACACACACACACACACACACACACAGTCTGTCTCTCCCCTCCCCTCCCTCCATGTGCCTTTTCTGGAGGTAATCTTTCCACTTTAACCTACCACTCTTCATATTCAAATGAAGGAAATGGCAGATTGTGTGCCCATCTTGTTGTTAGGGTAAAGTGGAATTTTAAAATTGAGTGTTATTTATAACACTGAGTGAGATGTTTATAAATGGAGAAGAGTCTAAATGTTCATCTGTTGCCTCCTAAGTCAGGGTAGGTCTTAAGATTTAGATATTTCAAAGAGTTAGCCTCAGAAGATGGCCAGTGTCAGACAGGAAGGCCAAGTATCAATGTCCCGAGTCACGAGTGGAGACGTTCAAATCCAGAAGAGAAGGGATGGCACCACATTACAACAAAAGATTCCTAGGCGGCTGATTTATCTGGCGTTATTACCTCAACTCTTAAACTTGTGTGTTGTACCGTAGTTGAGCTGAAATAATTCACAGAATCCCAGTTCTTTAGAGCTTCCCTCTGTCCTTTAGCATGTGTATACATGTGCACACATGCACACACATACGTGCATGCACACACTTAGACCTTTCATGCTTTTTCATGAAGACCCCATGCCAGGATTCTCTGAGGAAATAGAGTCTTGATGTTTCTTCATTAATTCAAGAATGTGGTATAAAGGTTACAAAATGAGCACTGGTGAGCAGCTGCTGTGATGGTGACCGGTTGGTCCCTGGAGACGCCATGGTGCTCTCTCTCAGCCGCTGCTGCCTTAATGACTTCAAATACCTTCGTATTCATTTACATCCTCATTTGAATAGTTGGTAGAAAAATAATTACACTGAGGTGTTTGATGAGATGAAATTTGATCTTAGCAGATGGAGTAAGGCTTCCCCTTTCATCAGCTGGGAAACCAAGTGTCATTTAAATGAAAATCTTCCTGAAATCTCTTTATTCCTAAGTTTGCTGTCAATATCTCCTGGGAAATGCTTCCATCGAAAAAGCCTGGTGATATTGGGCCAGGATACCAGTGGTAGGAGTAATTGTCATCAGGCCGGCAAGAATTTCCCCCCACCCTTAATTTTGTTAACACTTTCTGTGGCTTTCAAGTTTTGATTGAAACAATACACAAAGGTGAGTTGGAAAATGGAGGTTTTCCCAGCCAATGTTTAGGATGCAGTTCCAGCTTCTGGTAACTATATAAGAGAGCACCAGCCACCCCCGCCCTTTTGACCTTGAGCTTGCCTACCGTGTTAGCAATGGATCTAAGGCAGTTGCATGTTCACCCAGACTGCCTCTCCAAGCTGGCATCTTGCTGCCATGAGGCACTTGAGTTCCCAGCCAGTGCGGAAGCCAGTGTGGGTGGGAGAACGAAAGCAGTTTCATCCACTGTTTCCATGGAAGCAACATACAATCCTTAGTGCTTAGTGCAGAACTGAATTTCAAGGGAGGCGACTTTTTACAGGTACTTGCTAGGGAAAAATAATTTCCCGGCCAGAATGTGCTGTGAGTGTATTCTGCTGCTCTTACTCTTTAATGTTTATTTTGCGTTAAACTTGCCAGGCAGGATCCTGAACACATGGGTCTGGACTTCCTTTGGAATTTTCCTGAGACCAGATGCAGTCCCTGTCTTAATCGTGGGAAGACCAGTAACCCTGACAGGCTGGCGCTGCTGCTACCCAGGGCACAGAGCAGGCTAGGGCTCCCACTGTGACCAGGACAGCCATGTCATTCGCATCTGGCCATCTTATTGGCCATGGCGGGCTCAGTGGCAAGTCCAAAAGGCAGTTCCAGGGGCAGCATATTTCAATGAAATGCTCCGTGGGGGCACTCTGGCTGCTCATCTTTTTCTCTAGCACTGTGGGCTGGAAGGCCAACTGTATTCTCTGTGGTGGGTGGGCGGGAACGCGGGCAGCTGCACACTCCCTGGCTAGCGGCCAATGGAAAGTGTCCCAGCCTCCTATGCTTCTTGCTGGGGCAAGCTTGTCTCAGCTGGAGCGCTTGTTCCCTGAGGCCAGTGATAACCCTGCTTCTCCCTGCTCCTGTTAGCCCTTTGTTTTGGGGAAACTGGACTATTCCAGGGGGATAGAGGGAAGGCAAGTGAAAACAAGCACACAAATAAAAACAAAGTAACATATATATGATACTTTTTTTTTTAAGAAAAGGATAATACAACTAAAAAGTCAGGGAAAGCACTCACAGACACATGGTGTTTAAGAGGACTAACAAAGAAGTGGTAACACACACATGCTCCTCCTAGAAAGCCCAAAGCCCTTCCTGTCATTCCCTTGCCAACGGATGAGGTTTTATAAAGGGATTCGGGAAACAGTGATGTGTCTTTGGGTGGATCTTTTTCTTTCTCTGACTTTTGGGACTGTTGTCAGCAGTCACCCTCAAGGCCACCTTTCAAATCGTCATACCTCCTGTGATTTTCTTTGATTTTCCAGGACTGGCTGAGAATACAGGCATTTTGAAATTGATTTCTGTTTGTTTCAATAGTTCAGCAATGTTTCTCGGGTGTGTTTCTTTGAATACACAATTATGTGGTCTGAATTACAGATCTACTTCACCATGACCTTGTCTGGCTCTAGTTTTATTAGAAGTCATTGTTAGGGCTTCATGTCATCAGATACTTTCTCCTGAGAAGAAGTATTTTGCTTTCAGAATACTGCAGTGATTCATCTGGTACTCAGTCTTCTTTTTGGCTAAACCAGACCTCAGCACCTCTCATCTAATAGAGACCTGCTCCTTGAGGTCATAGTTTCCACGCGCCACTGCTTCATCATGGTTTCTGTTGGTCAAGGTGCGTCAAGGTGACTTAGTCCAGCACATCATTGGTTCTGGTTATTCTTTTGATCTTGGTATTTTAAAGACTCAGAAAGCACTCAGGAGACTGGTGGTGTTGACTAAGAGGCAGTGGGTAGTTGACCAGGCACCAGGCTAGTATAGGAAATGACATTCCCATTTCTTTTCTAGATATTTAATGCTACACGGGAGCTGTCTGACACTGATGCCTACCAGTCTATCCGCATCTTCTCCGTGTCTCTTGTTCAGGCAGCGAAGGAGCTGGAGGACCTGTCTCTGGTGGACTTGGACTGGTCTAAGCCCACCTCGAGTAAGTGATATCAGCACCATGTGCCTTCTCTTTTACAATGGGCTAGTGTCCTGGGCGGAATCTGTCATCTCGAATTTGGTTCTGATCTATTTATTGTCAGTCAAGCCTTCCTGTATTCATTTCTTAGTAACTTTCTGCCCCATTCCTGATGGTGACCATTTCCTACGTTTCTCCCCAGCATTCCCCCAGGCACCTTCCATGTCGTTCTGAGCTGATGACTCCCTAGATTTCACTGCCTGCACAGAGGCTGTTCACCCAGCATCTTTCTACAATGCTTCCATGCTCTAGTCTCCTCTTCTCTTTCTTCTTTGTTTCTGTGTTAGAGCATAGCTTGTGTCCTTTTAGGGCTCTTTCTGAGGAGAAGTGTTAATAGTACTATATTTTCAAGGACCTGTAAGTGACCGAGACACCTGTGTGCCCAGCTAGAGAGCTTTGACTCTGATGACGAGTCCTACATTTTGGAGGTCTTAGAAAGGAATGTTAAGGGATGACTCACATCCTCACCAAGGCCTATCTCATAGCCACAGTTTGTATCCATCTCCTTTTTCCTTGACTCTTTCTTTTTAACTGTTTCTCTGAACAGAAAACTTGGGCCATGGAAATTTTGAGTACATGTCAGCAGTGTGTTGGCTCTTTGGGCGTTACCTGTTTGATGCTCTGCAGTATCCCATTGGGCTGATCGCCTCCTCCTGGGGTGGGACACCCATTGAAGCTTGGTCATCTGAAAGGTCACTGAGAGCCTGTGGGATCCCTTGGAAAAGGTAAGAAAGCACCCTCCAGCCTGGAAGAAAACTCACCGGGAAGGTCAGTGAGAAACAAGGATCAACCTTGGAAAGTCAGGTGTATCTGAGTGTGCAGATATATAGTAAATGCCTGTAACTATCCCATGCATAGGTGATGTGTTATTTTCACTATCATCACCACTACAGTCATCTAAGAATATGTCAGGATGAAATTGTGGTCCTTTTTCTTAATAATAGTAATAGTTAAGGCCACTGAAAACTTCCTATGTACTGGATGAGGTTGTAAGCACTTTATGTGTGTTACTTCATGTTGTATTCTTAGCAATCTCTCTTGAAGTGTAAATACCATTACCACACTGTGGGCAAAGATGCTGAGTCTCAGAGAGCTTTAGTGACTTGCTCATGGATCCCGCTAGTAAGTGGCCTAGTCTGTCTTCAGCATCTGTGCTCTCAGCCACAAGAATAAGCTCTTTTGGCCACAAGAATAAGCAGTCTAATAGAAAGAACAAATATACATGTAATCCAAGAAATACCTTAGCTACTGAATCTGAAAGCTCACTTAGGGAAAGCTAGATCAGGAAGAATACTTTTAGGGTATAAGGGGAGTATGGGACTAGTTATTGAAATCTTGCTACTAATATTAACAGAGTTTAACAATCTGTAAACTGCTTTCACAGAAGTTGCCTCATTAATTCTGGAATGAAGGTGGACTTGTGCTCTGAGCACAGCTTAGGGAAAGGCTTATCTGTGGGTCGTGAGGCTGTCCCACTCTGGAACAGATAGAATGGCCTACTATAGGGTAGGAGAGATCTAAAGCCAGGCTTCTCATGCATCTGGGGACACGGGTGGGACAATACCAACAGTATGGGGAAGCAACTGTTCTTATGTGCAGCTGCTACAAGTATAAATTCATATACATATATGACATAGAAATTTAGGGACACATTCAAAGCTTTAAAAAAAATAAGTGTCTTTTGACCCAGTAGTTTCATTTGTGGCATTTATCTTAAGGAAATAATTTTGTTTGCAAAAACTAAGCTATGAGGAAGGTAACCATGGCATTGCTTATAAAAGTAAAATGCTTAAAAAAATCTAAGTGTCTGTTGAATACAAGTTCAATAGATGTATTGGAAGAATGAGATTCGTAATAACTCACTTCTTCCTGGCCTTTTCTGGAAACTGGCACGGTATACTTGTAACTCACAAAAGATGATGGACACGTGTCTCCTGGGGAGAAACTGGAAATGAAATTTGGAGTGGCTCAGTTTAATTCTGTGATGATTTCATTAGAAGTGTGCCCTCGCTTAGGCATCAGCACTGCACAGCAACCAGCTCTCTCTTGACATTTATGTCTCTTGTTGATTTCAGATCCGTTTTACCTAATTCTGGACATGGCCCTCATGCTTACTCTGTTCTCTGGAATGCCATGATCCATCCGCTGCATAATATGACTCTGAAAGGTGTGATCTGGTACCAGGGTGAGTGTCGTCCATGGGCTGTTGCTCTACTGTATCAGTTAACTTTTGCTGCACAACAAACCACCCCAGAAACTAATGTCTTAAAACAATGCTAATTGTATTTAGTTCTTGATTTTGGAAGTTGTCAGGGCAGTTTTTCTGTCTAGGCTGCTTCAGCTCATTTCTGCAGGGTTCTCTTATGTGTCTTTGGTAGGTTGTCTGATGGCTGGTGACCTGGGATGGCCTCTCCCTCATAGCTGTTGACTGGGTGGGGCTTACGTGCCGGGACACCATGCTTCTCACATGGTCTCTCACCGTTCATTGAACTGGTTCAGATTTATTTATCACTTGCACAGCAGTCTCAGGCTCCCAGGTGTATCACGAGAGAGCAGATGCCAAAGCTGAAGTACTTTTCAAGCCTCTGCTTGGATCACACTTGCTGACCCTTGTGGGCCTGAGCAAGTCAAAAGGCTGTCAGAGACTGCAGGAAGACCTGCTAACTAAGGGCATGGATAGGGGCTGGGAGTAATGTGTGGCTGTTTTTGTAATGTACCCAATACCTCTCATAATTTGGGCCTTTTTTTTAGGGGAGGCCAATATGAATCTTCACAGGAACCTGTACAATTGCATGTTCCCCGAACTCATTGAAGACTGGCGCGAGACTTTCCACCGTGGCTCCCATGGGCAGACAGAGCGTTACTTCCCTTTTGGGTTTGTCCAGGTATGTGCTGAGAGGAGGTTTGTGGGCATGAGGGTGGGGTGTGCAGTTGAGATCTCTTTCTGGGAATCCATATTCCTTTCTTTGCTCTCAGCCTCTGCCAGCTGAGGTGAGACTTAATTCATCTGAGCGCATTGATGGTACAATTAAATCTTTTAAAAAGGTCAGTAAGTAACTATTGTATTTTCTTATTAAAAAGGCATGATATGTTCATTAAAGAAGTATTTAAAAGGTAGGCAAAAGAGGAGAAGCTAAAAACACAGTTCCACAATCCAGAAATCAGTACTTTTTCTGTTCCTGTATTTTTGAAATGGGCGCCATACCATACATTACACCATATCTTGCTTTTTTTCTCTTTGTGCCATATTGTGACTATATTTTTCCATGCCATAAATGTTATTTTTTCTCACAATTTATAATGATGGAAGAGTATTTTTTTTCTCCTCTTTTTCTTTATTTATATGTATTTGACATCAGTTGTGGTCCCCATGGATTTCTCACCACCATTTCACCAATGCACCATCACCTCAGTCCCTTGTGCTCTTTCTGCCCTCAACCCATTCCCTCCCCCCTCCTTACAAAGTGTTTCTGATTTTTCCTTGTCTTTTTGTTTTTGTTGTGGGTCTTTTTAAGTTGTTATTATTCTTTCCCTTGGTCGCTTATTTGGTTCCCTTATATTCCTCCTTGGGGTGAAACCACCTGGTATTTTTCTTTTGCCTTTTGCCTTATTTCACTGAGCATAATCCCTTCCAGCTCCATCCATGTTCCTATGAATGAGTCTAGTGTATCTTTTTTGATTGCTGAATAGTATTCCATTGTGTATATTTACCACATCTTCTTGACCCAGTCATTATTTTGGGGCATTAGGTTGTTTCCAGGTCTTACCTATTGTAAACAGTACTGTAGTAAACATGGGGTGCAGGTATTCTTTTGAATCAGTGTATTTGTATCTTTTGGGTATATTCCTAGGAGCAGGATTGCTGGATCATATGGGAGTTTCATTTTTACTAGTTTGAGGAATCGCCTCACTGCTTTCCATAGTGATTGTGCCAGTTTGCATTCCCAACAGTATAGTAGAGTCCCTTTTCTCCACATCCTCACCAACATTTGTTGTTGCTAATTTTTTGGATATGCGGCATCATTCTCACTGGTGTGAGGTGGTATCTCATAGTGATTTTGATTTGCATTTCTCTGATTACAAGAGATGGTGAGCATTTTTTCATATACCTGTTGGCCTTTTGCATTTCCTCTTTGGAGAACTGCCTTTTTAGCTCTTCTGCCCATTTTTTGACTGGATTGTTTACTTTGTTTTTGTTTAGTCTGGTCAGCTCTTCGTAGATCTTTGTGATAAACCCCTTGTCAGTAGTGTTGTGTGCAAAGATTTTCTCCCAGTTGGTGGGGTGTTGCTTTGTTTTGGTTAGTATGTCTTTTGCTGTACCAAACCTTTTAAGTTTGATGTAGTCTGATGGAAGAGTATTTTGACTTTCAACTGTGTTATCATTTGTTTAACTGGTCCTCAATAGTTGGGTACTTAGGTTGCTTAAGACATATAGCTTTTCAAGCAGTGGCATGTTTATCTTTCTTGCATTAAATTGCTGCATCCAGACTTGATTATTTCCATTAGACAAATTCTCAGAAATGCTGTTGCTGTGTTAAATGCATGCCCTTTAAGACTTAGAGTATATTTTTCAAGTTTCACTCTAATGAATTTGTATAAATTGATACTTTTTGCAACTCTGTGTGAGAATATCTACTTCCCCACTCTCCCTAACTTGGTGGTGTTCCCTCCACCATCAAGAACCAACCATGCGCTCTCACTCCCAGCCCACTGCCTGTGCTCTATGTCTGGAACAGTCTTTCTCAGCTTTCCTGTCTAACTTTTCATCATCCTTTAAATATCACTCAGCCTGGGTATCAGTTAGGAAGCCTCCTGTGACTCCAAAATCTGGGAGAAAGCCCCTTTTCCCAGATAACCCCCTCTTTATTCATAGGCGGTTGTATACAGGACCATCTTTTTGGGGAGCACATTAAATCTCATTGGTTGGTACTCATGAAATATGACCAAAAATAAAAGAAAAAATCTATCAAGGAAAATCATGCTTTCTGTAAAAATTGAAGAGACATTGTATAACATTATATAAATTTCATCGAAAATCAATGTGTGTGTGTGCTATATTAAGTTTATCACTGAAAGTCCAATTCTATCCTTCACCATACATTTCTCCCCTTAGTCTTGATTTACTCATTCCCAGTCTATTCCCCCTTCCCTGCTGGTAACCACTAATTGGTCTTGTAGTCTAAACATTTATTTTTGTTGTATTTAGTTCATCTGTTTGTTTGCTTTCTCTACATACTGCATATGAGCAAGAAACTGCTTTTAATTAGCTGCAACTAGTCAGAAAGATTCTACTCTTAGCCTTGCTAAAAGGAATAAACATATTTAACCTAGTTGCCTCACCTGTTCATAGGACTCCTGCAAGACCTTTTTTAACAGTGTGATAGTACTGACTTTTCTGGAACATGGGAAATACAACAAGTGAGGTTTGTGAAAACAAGGTCCAATTGACAATCATAATGGAATAGCTTTAAAAGCTGAGTCGGATGTACAGTCTTTCAGCCACCTGCCTGTGCTTGTCCCACACATCCGTTCTTGCCACACTCCTGTCTCTTCTGCCTTCTATTTCACCATGTTTTGTTTTGGATTTTTAGAGCACTCCTTTCTACTTCATAATCTTTTTTTCTTCTTTCTTATGTTTATTTGACTTTGAAACTATTCTGTTCATTATTTTCAAAATAGCAACTCCTGTCACTGATTCTGCATTACTGTTGGCAGAAAATGCACTTGCACTTTTCAGGCCCTTCTTTGTGTCTCTTAACCTGTGCACACAGTGATTTGAATGTGATGTCGGGAAATTCAAAACGAAGCTTTGTGCTGAAGGCTTCCTGTGTGTCATGAGCTATGTGAGGTGCTAGAAATGGGGGGACTGGTCCTTGGATTTAGGCTGAGTTCCCTTGCCTCTACCACCAACTTATATAGGTGAATTACTTATAGAAAATTAGAAATATTAAAAGGTGTACTATCTTCAGTGGGGTTGATGCCAGATACCAAATGCCAAATAACACACGTACTGGTTTTGAGTAGCTCTGGATTCAGATGCACTCTAATTCTTTAGCTATGTGATTCTGAACAAGATACTGTTGTTATTTTAAGCACTGATTGAGTTAATCTATGTAAAGCCTGGCACATGCTGGTAATGTTAGTGTTTATTATGATTAGTGAGGGAAGCCAGAAAGCCTGGAGGGACATTTGGTCTGTAAAGAAAGATGAGTCGACTTTTTGGAGGTGTCAAGTTTGAAATGATGTTTGCAATAACTGGAGCACTGTTGGAGATATAAGACTGAAGATCAATGGAGAGGCCAGGCCTATGTTATTAGTATCTGAGAGTTATCAGTAGACAGAGGTTCTGAAGCCCAGGAGAGAAAGAGCAGGAGGCTGGGCACTGGAGTCCCTCCCTAGTGGTAAGCTTTCTAAAAAGGTGTCTGGAGGAACAGTGAAACAGACTGCAAACCACAGTGTGTTATTAGAAAGTCATGTGAATGGGCCACTTTCATGCTTTTTGACTATTATATCGCCTTCACTAGTAGCACTAGTTCTACTAATCACTGTGGGAGACTGAATGGAGCCCTTTTCTATGGCAGTTTAGGAAAAACACCGACACTTCATTTGGGTTTGGAGTATGCTTGCACCCCCACGTGGCCAGTAGGTAGTAGTTCAATCAGAGAAATAGGGGGCAGAATTGCTGCAGAGAAATTCTCAGCAAACTGCCATTTTGAGACAACTTGGTTGGCCTGAGCGGCCTTACAAGCATTTCTCCAGGTTGTGCTTCAGGCTGGTGCTCACCCTAAACTTTTTCAGGTAGCTTTGCTGCTGTGAGCCTCATCTTGGCACTGGCTGATGAACATGGTTCCAGGTTCAGTCTTGTGGCTGTTGTGTGGGAAGTGGGATTACTCACTGGCTCTTCTTATTCCTACCTTCTAGTTTTCTCCAGAGTCCATTGTAAAACGTCAGCATCTTTTATCATTTCATATGTTAAATCTGATTTGCATATGATATTTTAACAAGAGAATTGGAAATTGTCCTCTTAGTTCTATAGCATCTCAAGGCTCCTTCCTGTTACAAGTGCACCCTTTCCAGCATTTCCCTGATGACTTTCTGCTCTTTATGGAGCAACCCAAGAAGAAAAACATTCTTCTGTAGCTTCATTTGACCACATCTGTAGGGATAACTAGTGGGAGGACTAGGCTGTTCACAATGGAGCTCCTATGATGGGGACAGAAGTTTTGAAATGGAGTCCAAAGACGAGGTGGCTGCTGATCGCGACTCTTCCACACTTTGTGGTTTGACTAACTGGCTGCGAGTAGGGTTCAGAATAAAATGCGACCGAAATCGGAGAACAGGGCAATGTAAACATCAGAGAAAGAAGGAAGGAAGACATGGTGGACTGTGTGCTGCACAGTAATAGTAAAGAATCTTTCTAGGGGCCTCTGTCCTTCACAGGAGTAGGAATCTTTGCATGTCCAGACTAGGTGGAAGCAAATCCTTTTTACAAAGATGTGTGCGGACTCTGACCGCTTCTCACTACTGTACTCCTCCTATACTGGTCTTCGCCTCCCTCATCTCTTCCTCCAATTATTGCTGCTTCTCTGGTCCTCCTGTTTTTACTTTTCTCCCCTTTTGGAGATGCTCAGTGTATCCGCTAATATGTGCCTTTGATATGCAAGTCATGTTGGAAAGGCTCCAGTGGCTCCTCCATATGGCTGAGGTCTGCAAGGCCATGCAGGGTCTGACCCGTCCCTTGCACCCCACTACTTCATCTCCTAGTTTTCTTCACCGCATTTTCTCCACTGCAGCCACTCTGGCTGCCTCACTTTCTCTAAGCACCCATGCTCCTACTTTAGGGCCTGCCAGTTTTTTCTTTCTACCTGAAAGAGTTTTCTTTAGTTAAATAGTTTTCTATTGCTATGTAACCACCTACTGTGTATCTAGCAATGACTTTAAGTACCACCACACACACTGATTATCTCACTGTTCCTGTGGTGAGGAGACTGAGCTGCTTGGCTTGGCTGAGTCCTCTGTGCAGGGGCGTGGAGGTGAGAGCTGGGTATCTTCGGAGGTGTGGGGTTTTCTTTTAAGTGCACATGGTTGTTGGCAGAATTCTTTTTCTTGAAGCTGTGGAACTCATGGCAGCTGACTTCTTGAAGACCAGCAAGACTCGCTGACTCTTGCTTCAGTGGTTCTCGAGATTGGGTTGGGTTCATCGCCATCTTATTTTTGGCTATCTTGACATCAGCGGAGAAGGTACCGTACAGCTGCAAAACCCCAAGCAGGTCATTCAGATGTTACAGTCTGAGTGATGGTTCTAATTCTTCCTCTCGTGCCCCATCCACGTCCACTTGGCTGCCCGGTTCTGCCAGTTTATCCTTTAAATTTCCAACCACCCATTCCCACTGTTGTACTTGGTTAGATCTTTCTCTCCTGTGTCTGGAAGATTAGAGTAGCTTCTTAACTAACCCATCTCACTGCTTTCAGTCTTTCTTCTTCACAGAACCCTTTGTATGATCGCTAGATGACTGTTTTGAAATAGTCCTTTTATCATGTCAGTAACTTCAGTGGCTCTCTAGTTTTTAAATTGAAGTGAAATTCACATAATATAGCATTAACTATTATCAAGTGTTCAGTTCGGTGGCATTTAGTGCAGTCACAATGTTCGGCAGCCATCACCTCTAGGGTGGTTCCCTGGAGCTTATAGAATAAAGTGTGAGCTCTGACCACACGCTGGCCTTGTCTTCCCCCCATAGTCCTCTAATCTAACTGTCTCTCTCTCACATTCCTACTTTGCATCTTAGAAGGTTCTAACATGTAAAATATGAACAGTTCGATTTGTAGTGACATCTCATATTTTCTTTGTCCACTCCAGTTTGTTTTTTACATACTCTGAAGTCTTGTTTTCTTATAATAAACTTGTCCTAAATGTACTTACCTTCTGTGCCACCAATATAGCATTTAATCTACATTGTTTTTTTATACTGTTGTCTATTGGTATTTCTTATGTGTAGGTCTGTCTCCCCAGTAAGGCTATGAAGTTACTTGTATAGTTAGCTACTATCATGTCACAGACTCCCTCAAAGCTCCATGACCGAACATAACGCCTGTTCCTCTATCACATGTGTCTGAGTGCTGGAAGCTGCTTGGTTTTGGCTGTCTCCCCTGGGCACTTTCATCTCTCTGTGGGGTCAGCTCTTGGGGGCTCTGCTCCCAACACTGGACTTAACCTTCATCCTTTCCCAGGTTAGTGGAGTAGCACAGACGTGTTATTCTCCTGGTGATAGAAAAGAGCCGGTGGAACCATGAAAGAGCTCCCGAGGTCTAGGTTGGACAGAAATACACCCTAACTGCTTTTCTAGTGGTCGGCCAAAGCAGACCATATGGCTGAGCTCAGAATCAAGTAGTAGGGACACACTCATTTAATGGGAGAAACCACAAGCCAGATGGCAAGAGGGTGTGACTAGAGGAAGCTGGGGTCTCTGATCCCCCATGCTCAAAGGTAGGTTCATCTCTGCCCCACTCTTTGTTGTAGGGTGATGAGCTGATTAATAACATTTTGGCCAATGACGAGCTGCATTTACAATGGTGGCTCTGACATTTCTATCACCCAATTCCTGTCCAACTAAGACGCTGCCATCTTAGTGTGGGGGTTCCTATGAGCTGGCTACTAGCTGGCCACTCATGGGAACTGTGAGCTGTTTGCTATCTATAAATCATAGCAGAGCATTCCTTGACTACCTATGGAGAATAACCCGTATGACAAGGCAAGCCCAGGGATGCCTAAGCTGCTGTTGACCTGATTACGTGACTGTCTTAATGGTGGTTTTGGGATACTCTGCCTGTGATAACATCAAATACTTTGTTGACGCAAATGTCTCTTGACGAATGTCATGATGTCCCTTTCCCTGTCCCTCATAGCCCCCATTCCTATCCCACCCTTGGACTTTATTCCGCATGCCACTGTCTTATGGTCAACTTTTACTAGCCTGCGTCCTTTCAATAAATGGCACAAGAAATTCTTTCTTCTCAAGTAGCAGAGTCTTGCCTTGCAAACCTGCTCCACCACTGCTGTGTCCCTCATCATGTTCCTGCTGCAAAGTGGTAACAAAGTTCCCATTGCAACATTAGTGTAGTGTGCTTTTAGTGGTGGTAGCCTCAGCATACTGTGTTTGTTGCCTCTCTTGATAGCATCCTCTCCCCTTGTGCTAGGTTTAATCTCGCATTGTTTTGGTCTGTGTGGTGGCCCCTGAGTGCACAGATCCACTGCTGATGTTGTTTACTCACCATGACAAAATTGCTGAACCACATGTCTCTGAAAGTATCCCGATAGCTAAAGCAAAGATACCCCCGACGTTAAGTGATGCCTGACTGTATACAGATATATGTTACCTATAGTCTCGCAACAAACTACCCCAAAGCTTAGTGGTTTAAAATCAACCATTTTATTCGTGATTCTGTGGGTTGGCCAGGCAGGGCTCAAATGGGGCGGCTCATCTTTGCTCCAGGTGACGCCGGCTGGTCTTGCTACCTGGCTTCAGTGTTACAATGAAGGACCTAGAGTTCATCACTGGCCTCTCAGCTGGGATTGCTGGGGCTTTAACACCTCTCTCACCTATAATCTCCCCATTCCTACGACCCCTTTCTTTGCATAATTTCTCCATCAGGGTCGCTGGATTTTTTTTCTTAAGAGTTGTCACAAGGTTCTAGAAGATTGAAGTCAAAGGCAAGGGCTTTGGAAAAAGTGAAGACTCAGGAACAGCACAACATTGCTTCTCTGTTCTTTGGGTCAGAGAACTTCACAGGCTTAGCCCAGATTCAGTGGGAGGAGAAATCAACTCCGCCTCCATGAGAGCAGCAGCAAAACTTCCTGCAGCTGATGGGATGAAAGGGGCTCTGACACAGCAGGAAGAGTCATACTACCTTGGTAAATACTTGTGGAGTGAACATTTAAACCAAGTATGAAGCAGCAGCACGGTCTGCTTGTGAGAAAGGAACCCCTATAGAGTCTGCTGCAGTGTCATTGTGACGCAGCATTCTCTTTGTTTTTAGTTATCTTCATTTTTGCGTGGTGCAACCCCAGATGATCAGTGTCCGGAGATCCGCTGGCATCAAACAGCTGACTTTGGCTACGTCCCCAACCGAAGGATGCCCAATACCTTCATGGCTGTAGCTATGGATCTGGGTGACAGGAACTCGCCTTTTGACAGGTACAAGCCCTTCCTGGCTTTGCTTAAACAATGTTTGCTCTTTGTAGCCTTCTCTCTGATGTTTGCTATATAGGAGCAGAGTATGTAGTCTGAAGAAGGATTATCTGTCACACATTTATGCTGAGATGTGGCAGTAAAAAAAAAAAAAAGGGTCCTTAACATCTCAATGCTTTAACACTTAACAGAAATTTATTTCTCATTCACACTACTTGTCTAGAGATGGTCCACAGAGAGGCCTTGCTCATCAAGGTCATTCACAGATCCAGAACAACAGAGGCTGCAATTGATCTGTGCTTTCACTCACCTCAGTGTCTTATACTGACATTATATGCTTTCACCTGAAGGCAAAAACATCACTTCCGCTCACCTCATATTGGCCAAAACACATGCTGTGGGATTTAGAGGAAGCCTGGTGGAATATTTGTGAGCAGCCCTGAGGACTACCCTGCACGGGCTGTCAAAATAGAAGGGGATTTCAGATGTGAAAAGGAGTGAGTATCTGGATTATAGTAAGAGCATGAACAAATATTTATTTGTGAATATTTAGTGAATGAATGAATAAAACCCAAAGGAAACCAAATAATGAGCAGCCGAGTCTGAAAAAAGAAAGGACTTTAATAGTCTTATGAGTTAGCTCTCCTAGGTCAGTCAGTGAATCCTTCTTTATTCCCTCTCTCCCTTTCATCTTTTATTTCCAAGTCATCTATTTCAAGGTTTCCAGCCCTTAGAAGAACCAGAGCCCTGTCCATGGTTACCATTTGCTGTGTCTCTTAAGGTGACTTGCCACATACAGATCATTGCCTCTTAGAGTCTGTATAATAGCCTTGTATAATAGCCTCCACCCCTGCCCTTTCAAAAATGTGTTTGTTACTGAGCTCAAAGCCAAGGCCAAGCCCAGAGTTCCTGATCTGTTCTTTATCCTGTAGCATCCACCCTCGAGATAAACAGACCGTGGCCTATAGACTGCACTTGGGTGCACTCGCTGTGGCTTATGGTGAGAAACTGACGTTTCAAGGACCAATGCCTGAGAAGATAGAACTCTTGGCTGATGAGGGGCTCCTCAACCTGACATATTCTCAGCAAATCCAGGTGAAGATAAACAAGAAGATATTTACGGTGAGAAGAATAGCAGAATAAAAATAGCAGGGATCCATCTTGTGTGTGTTGGGAGTAAGTCAGTGAATTCTTTCTTCCCTCCCTCCCTCATTTTTATCTTTTTCTCCCAAGTCATTTATTACTTCAAGGTTTCCAACCCTTAGAAGAACCAGAGCCCCATCTATAGCTACCATTTCCTCTCCCCCTCGCCAGGACCATTGTTTTAATTTATAGTATTACCATGATGCAGATCTTCTTTGGTGGAATCTGAGTTCATCACAGGGAGCAAATAGGCAGCATTTGCTGAGGCAAATTTTGATAGGACAATGAAGGAAAAATGAGACCATATTAAAACAATATTCCTTTAGTATTTCCCCCCCTGGTACAACCATTTTTCTTTGGGAAAGGCCTGTAACTTTATTTGTAGGTTGCCGTTGAGGGGAACCCTTGCTCTAGCATGTTTCCTCATTCTGAGATGTCTTTCCTGTCATACTACCCTAGGTTCGTGTCTCCTTCGAGAGGCTTAAACTTGGTGACTGCTAGCCTAGTGTGAATTAATGTAAATGGAACTACTTTCTTCCACTACCTAGCAAGGCTCATCCCACTGTGGGCCTGGTGCTCTTGATTAAGGAAGTTATTTTGAGTCTTCTCTATGGGGAGTCTGGGGTGGGGGGCAGTGGTGGGAGACATTCCTAGAAAGAATATAGGAATGAGTCTGGGACCAACCAGATCGGCTGGTTTGGGGATATGTGTAAAGAAGGCATTCGGAGAGATGAAAGAAAATAAAGACAAACTGATTACACAGGAAGTAACTTAGGGTTGTTCCTCCTCCAGAATCCTAGCCATGATATCCACAGGCCTCAGGTGTTTGTCAGTACTTACCCCACTTAGCTTCTTTGGATACCTGGTTCCAAGAAATCTCTGCACTCTGAGGTCTCCCCTTTTGTCAGTGCTGAGAGTGTGCCCATCCATCTGAACCCAGAATCATGGGTTGAGGTGGGACAGAATTCCCCTATGGGTATTCTGTTCTCACACTTGAGTTGCTTCCCCACTTGAGAAAGTCCTGTTATCCAGGTGTCTTTGCACCCCTCCTTTGTTCTTCAGCTCCTTGAAAGTGCCAGAACAGCTGCAGCAGCTGAATTGTTTGGCTCACTCAGTCCCTACCTGCTTTGTCATTTGGTGGGAGGGACCATAGCACAAAAGTCCTGGGGAGCTACATGCTCTCTGTGATGGTTTTCTTGTCTCCCTCAGTAATTTTTTATTTATTGATTTACCTTATAAACATTTTTTATCAACCTGTGGCTGTGCTGACCAGACCCAATCTGGACTCAGGGTTCTGGCTTTTGCAGGAAATGGGTCCTTGACGGAGAGTGCTCCTTCTCTCCCTATGAGCCTATCTGCAAGAGCAGTTCCCAGCCTCTTAGCATAGGCTTCCGAATGACTGATCATTCCTATCTTATGATTCTGTTACTAGGTCTCATGTTGTGATGACCATCAATGCAAGTGGCTTCCGGCTCCCATGGACGCTTTCTCCACCCAGACCCTGACCTTGAACGTCAGTTCTTGTCATGGTACTCTGGTTGCTCTTCGCTATGCCTGGACTACGTGGCCTTGTGAATATAAACAGTGTCCCCTGTACCACCCCACCAGTACCCTGCCGGCTCCTCCCTTCTTTGCTTTATTGCAAAGCAGGTTCCTGAAGAGCATAGAAGGTTCCTAAAAATTTAGTTGCAGAATATCTCAGACATAGTGGGGGTCCTTCATATTTGGGTGTTTAGGAACTTAAAGGATGAAAACTTGTTTTTAAAGGAAATGAAAGAAAGGCATCTTTGGACAACTGGCTTACACATTGTTGTTTCTGTGTTCTGAGTCAGGGTTGGCAAGTAAGTGCAGTACCGGCCTTTTGTCCCCTCATTAGGTTAGGACTGCACTAATTCTGAACTGCAAATGAACTGAAGCTCAATGGCATTTACTTCCCTCATTGGGAGTGCAATGTCTGACACTTTTGTCCCCTTATATCCAGAATTGTGGAAACTCAAGAGTTGGAAGAGATTTCAAGGCTAAATAGGTCACCTAGAATTTATGCGTACTTTATAAAATCTGGCAGTTAAGTTTCCATTTTTAACTTCCCAGGCTCTTCCTCTGGTGGCATCAAATCCATTACACTGCAGTCATCTGTGCTGTAAACCAGACAATTCCATTTCTCTAATTTAAATGATGATAATGTGAATGTTTAAACCAGAAACATGTTGCAGGCACTTTGGAAGGTGCAAAGAGACTGCATGACTGGATGAAGAAAAAGGGTGGGGGGCTGGCAGCTGGTGAATGAACACAGCCAGTCTGCCAGTGACTGAGGGGTATGGGAGGGTTAGAAAAACATGACAGTAGAGGGCACTGAGAAGCAAACAGGTCCTTAAGAGTTCAGGGTAAGTCTCAGAGACTTTAAAGTCTCTTTAAAGTTAAGAGGTTTAAAGGATAATCCAGATGGAAGGAAAAATACTTTTCAGAAAAATAATCTGGATGGCACAAATATGGAAGGGCTTCTGTCTACTAAGAATCATCCTGTGGCTTATTGATTAAAAGTGGTTAATGGCACTTAATAATTGTGTTGTCTATTAGAAGTTAGAAATCATTAGTGATGTATATACATTTATATCTGGTCAAAACTGGGTTAAGAATGGACTTGCAAACTGTGCTTTGAAGCATGAGAAAGGAGCAAAACTTATCTCTGAGTAGCTACCCTTCCTTTACTGTGGATAAGCGAGTAAAGTGGTAAGCATCATTCTCCACTTGTCTGTCATTGGGTCCTGGTGTAGCTCCAAACAACAGGAAGAGCAGTCAGTGCCAGAGTTTTATTAGTAAAAAAAAACAAAACATCGTGCTGTCTGCAAGGAACTTTGGCTGCTCTAAGGACTTCTAAGTCTACCGTTACCTCCCAAAACTCCTACTTGCACTGTTGATGCATCTGGTTTAATGGGATCATGAAGTCAGTAAGAAAGACTCCTGTGCATCCCCTGGAACCCGATACGCTTAAACTCAAGTGTTGTGCTAATGTGGAAGTGGCTAGAGAGTCATAACCCTAAGCCCAGCTCCCTTTCACCACAGGAAGCTAGTGGACAGTGTGAAAAACTGGGTTTAAAGTAGTGCGCACATTGATCAAAAGTCATGTGACATTTATTTTTAATGACTGAATAAAACATTCTATGGGAATGTTTCAGTTTATTTCCCAAATGAGTATATAACTTTTTACAGTTGGAAAAATGAAATTTATTTTGTCAAAGATCTGGACACTTAACAAAAATGTAAGCAAGTAAAAATCAGCCCCAAATGCATCATTTGGAGAAAAATAATTATTTTGGTGACCATCTACTTAGTTTGTTCTGGGTTATATTTTATACATGTCAAGGCATATTGTAATCTGTGTCTTTTAACTTATTCTAGAAAAGTACTTTCCCTTATGTAAATTGAAGATAAATTCAGGGTTGGTTTGTGGAAACTCTATAACTTTAGTTACTGTTATGAGTGGATGTTTTTCTTCAACTTTTTTACTAATAAGTAAATCAATATGGTATTAACTCTTACATGCAGACAACCCACCATACTGCTTTTACCTGGAGTCCTTAATGTGTAATAACAAGTTTAAGGATAAATGTTTAGAATTTTTATCCCTGCCAGCTTAACCCTCCCAAAGGGTTAAACAGTTTACATCTAACCAAGGTATAGTTCCATTTTTTACCTCCTTCTCATTGATATTGGATGTTGTTAAAAAACAAACAAAAAAAAACCAAAAAAAACCCCACAATCTAAAGATGAAATCATCTTTCAGATACACTGGACAGTGTTTTTCAGAACAATGATCCATCGTAAAAACAAATTATCCCATGTATTCCCATATGTGTGCATGTGTGACACGTCTATAAACACGTATGTATACACACTAGATTTGAAACCAAAATGTCAGCCTTTTGACATGTCATGCATTCTAATATGTTTTCATTTGAAAAGATTTAGATCTTGATTTCCTGTTTAAGAGCCAATGGTTGTGAGCTGTCATTTAAAACATATTATTGTATGAAAGCTACAAAGTAAACACTCTTCTTAAACAGTCCACTTATTAAACAAAATGTAAATGTCTTTCTTAAAATGAAGGCTCTTTTCTATTTTGTTTTAATTAGGCTAAAATAGAAAGATACTTGCTATATGATAAAAGCAGAATATATTGTTTTCATGTTAAGTGCAAATAAGTTTAGGCAGGATATGCAGAGGAAAAAAAGACAAAAATAACCCATTAAAATATAAACAGCTTTAAGTAATTCTCTTCCTGTTTGATGTGCTATTATTCAAATTTTATTAATGACTTTTTGCACCTTAAAAGAATATAAACTGTAAGACATGAAGAGTCATAAAATTAATACTAGTGATTTTAGTTTCTGACACTTGATAGCAGCCAGTGTGGAGTGCCTCAAATGCTGTCTTCTGATCCCCTCTACCCTCTGGCCAGATTTTCTTCTAAAAGTCTCACCCCATTTGTGCTCAGCAGTTATAGGTCGGGGCACATTAACATCCAGTTCTCACCATTCCTTCTTGGGTCCTTTTTCTCCTTTCTATTCAAGCCAGCTCTGGCACTTAGCAGAATGGGAAGTGTGGAGTTGAATGGTCCGGATCAGGTGATGAGATAAACCTCTGCTTTGATGTCATCAGCAGCTGATGTCATATTCAGTTGCACAGGAGGAGTTAAATTCTTTAAGATGATTAATGAAATGATGGGGTGGGTCTGGAGGATGGGAACCATCCCCAATCATATTATATCTAAATTTGTGTTATGTGGTTTCAATGTATTTAGCTAACAGTACATTCTCCAATTAGGAGCCACAAAAGGAATGTAGAATGGGCTAAAGAGAACTTTTATTCCCTTGAAGGATGTGTGAAATGTGAAGACAAAGAGTGCTTTAGACTGGACTATCCATCCTGGGGATGAGCAGCATTTGATTTTCAAGATACTGACATGAAGGTAAAAATCACAGCCTGGGTTGCAGGGGATGGGTCTTTATAGTCACTGAGTGGGGATCAGAGTCAAGGGTACAAGTGGTCAGAATCTTAGTCCCTCCTTCATGGGTTGGCAGTCATCTCACGCTGATGTAGAGGAGGCCTAAGTTTACTCTACCTCAGGCAGAGCTTGCTTAGCAAAAAAAAGATTATATCTTGATTACAACAAGATGAAAATAAGCAGACTTGTCAAGAGAAATTTATTACTAAAAATAAAGCAGCTGAAGTTTTCCCCCAAGGGAAACTGTCACCAAGGGAACCTCCATGACAGAATGTATTCATTAATATCTCCTTCACTTCTGAACTGCTGCCTTGTTCCACATATCCTTAGTTTGATTTTACGTTAAAAATGGATCACAATTTAAAGTGTGGTATTTGATCCCTTCTCGTTCAATCTGAGGACTGAGTTGGGCTACACTGAGATGGAGACTTCAAGTGCTGTAGGTGAGTGTCTACCAAGGGTTCGTGTGTCAGGAACATGGTTTGGTAAGATGACACAAAGGGTGTAGGCTGAAGCTCCGGGAGGTCCAAGGATCCTGGAGAAAAAAATTCTTTAAATTTCACTGTTGCCTACGAATCTCAGGAGACTGGCTTGATCAGACATATCTCCTTAACATCCTTGCATCTGTCAGTCCAATTTTGCCCTTGTTTGGTAATACAGGACAGATATTTTCCTTTACAGTGAAGAAAACTCGCTGCAATAGATTAAGCGACTTGCCTGGGGTTAGAGGATATATTAGGCAGAGTAAGAGTTTCAATTGTTTTTTTCATTTCTAGTCCAGAGCTCTCACTACATGACCCTGATTTCCTGATCACTCTGACCATTTCTGGGAGGGAATCCATGGGGCACAGGCAGGACCAAGGTCATGACCTGCAACCCCTTACTTCATTTGAAATGTTACTCCTGCACAGTAACTCTCCCCTGGAGTTCTGCTTATGTCTTATTTAGGTTAGAAAATGAGAAGCCCCAGTTTTACTGGCCCTGCCTTATTATGGTTGCAGCCACTCGCTGTGACTTCTGGAAGGATGGCTGGAGAGCTAGGCAGGGCAGATCCTCCTGACTATCCACGGTGGGAGCAAAGAAAGCTCTACCACACTGTAGATATTTGGGTACTCAGCTCTGAATAAAGTGGGGTAGCCTCAAAGTGCTCAGTTTTCAAACCACAAAGGTAAAATTAAAGCTACCTTGTAAAATGGGATCATTATGATCTTCCTCAAAGGTCTCTTTCTGAAAGGCTTCAAAACTTATAGTTGCATCATTCTCTGGCAGTCCTGGGAGAAACTGCCCATCTCCAGGTTTGCACGCATCAAATTTCACCCACTGGTAACTGCAGGATCAAAAGGAATCATTATCTATAGCTGTCAGCCATAATAACGCATCCTTATTCCAAATAAATCTATGATTTTTTTTTTAGATCTCACCCATACATATAAAAAATATATTAATAAAAACAACCTAAAGAAGATAGGCTATCTTTAATAACAACTCAATCTGCAGTATTCAACTCTTTGCTGTCACAGTACACACAGAAGAGAATTATCACCACACAGTGGGGGTACTGGCTCCTCCTCACTTGTCCAGAGGGCTGAGCAGACCAACTCTAAGGCACACAGTGAGGGAGCAAGCATGAGGGGTACACAGACAGCTCAGTAAATGTGGGCATGGGCAAAGCAGTAACTGCCAGTTCAAGACCCTGGTTAACAGGTCACAGAGCTTCTCTCTAGGGGATGGATTTGATCATACTTACTTGATGCATTTTCGAGCTCCTGGACAACTCTGGATCAGGTTGTGGATGGCTGGATGAGAAAACCCAAAAAACTCACCTCCAGATGGAAGCACGTTAGGTATCAATTTCCCCCTAAACAGGAGAGGGAAAATTTTAGTTTGAGCGCTGAGATGGAGTAGATGGATTTAGAAATGGATTGTGGGAACGAACACATAACACACAGAACAGCTTTCTTGACTTGGCTCCTCTGGAGATGCTAGCTGCTGAGACACCAAAGGATGCGGACCGCTTTCAAAGAAGTAAGGGCTCGCCATTGGGCAAGAGAAAAGATCTCACTGTACCAGAAGTGATCTTTCAAGCTTTCTTCAAGTCCTTGGCCAACTTACATTGTTGCACTTATGGCCTTGAGCAGTTCTGCGTGACAGGCATCTGCAGAAGTGCTAACAATGGCATTCTGGGGGTCATCTTCAGGAACGATTTCAAACTGAGAAAGGAATTGGAGAAGTCAGATCAATCTTTACAGAGACAGGAGTGGAGAAAGCAGTACAGAAAGTCACACTATTCCTCTAACTCTTTTTTCACCCTAGAACTTGAAGCTGCTATGTGCCACACTAGGAGATGGGTACAATTTCTGAAAGTGCTATTAAAAATTCAAGCAAATCCAAAAGAAAACAGCAAATGCTTTGCTTTGATAGTATATAAGGTAGTTACCCCTTGGGTAACTCCCAAGATGCAGAAAAGTAACTGATCTTAAGTCACACCTCAGTTAATAAGTGATTAAACTGGGTTGTCTAATTCTCAGACTGATGCCCTTTTGCCCTGAATCATGCTGCTTCTGCTGTGGATACAGTGACCAGGTGAGGCCTGATCTGATCAAGTCCCGTACATGTAAAGTACAGGCCACACACAGGTAAGATTAGTTTGCTATTTTGCAATTTGGGGTAGGACCAAAATGGAGGTAGCAAAGCAACTGCATGTTGGTTTTTGACTGACTCTTCAGTATCCTAGTATTAAACCTTTGTTCCTGCTTCTCACTACCATGATTCCAGGCGGTTTTTTTTTCCCCCCAGCCATCACCTCTTATAGTTAGGGAAAAAAAGACCATTTTCAATCTGATGATGTTACAGATCACTAGAAAATTTGGGTAGGACGAGGTAAAGGCAAAGTAAGGAACCTTTCAGCAGAAGCTGAGCAGAGCCTAACTTGTGTGGCTAATACTACATATTTATTAAGTGCCTGTCACTGAGGTCCTCAATTAAAAAAAAACAAAAAGGCGAAACACCAGTTTTAGTAGAGTGGTACCTGAGGCTGCACACCACCATCCTTGATCTGACAGGTATAGAGACACTTCTGGTCTGGGCACTTCATGCTGGCATAGACTCGAGTACTGCAGTAGCCCACAGGGTAGATGGCACTCTCATCATGGAAGCCAGGTCGGTCGGTGATGATCTGGAAAAGATTCCCCAGACCTGTGATTGAGGACACTGACGAATTTAGAAGTGGGCATCTTTAGAACCACTTTGGGGCTGCAAAGAGTGACTCTCATTACACACAGAAAGAGCACAGGCTGTGTAGCAGACAAATCTGACCTGGTTTTCTAAGGATCAGAGATTTTTCTGGGGTTGTGTGGATCAGCAAGGGGCTGCTGGCTAATGGAAAGGGAGGGAAGGCTCAACCCCATTATGCCCATATTTCTGATTCTCCTCTGTCTACATCGCTGGTCTCACTCACCTCCCCCAGGCTATAAACTGTTAGACCCCCCAGTCCGATGGGGAACACAGGCCGTCCTGAGGGATCCAGGGCAATGGGCTGAACCAGCTTGCGAGCACCTCCCTCCATTTTCTTTTTCTTGGATGTTTTCTTCAGAACTGAAACGCAAATCTGGGGTCACCCACTTTAAGCCCCTCTCAAAGCTGAGGGGAAGGGAAAAATATACCCATGAAAGCTAAGCATAATAAGCCCATCCTGGTTCTATACACTCACTGAATAGGCACATGGGACTTTCCCCCAAAGTCCCCAGTATCCTAACCCACCCACCTGGCAGTGACCAATTCAGTATCAGTGTTTAGGACTTGAAAGTCTTAGACCTTTTTAAAGGCTTTTTACTTGCTTTACAAATTCAGTAATTTCTCAAGTCAAAAGTGCTCAAAAGGCCACCTAGCCCATTTCCCTGCCTCCAGGAAAGACTGAAGGCAACCCAGAAAATTAGAGGTAGGGAAGAAGGGGGAAGTTTCAGCTTGCTCCCTTCCATTTAACCAGGTCTAACTGGAACTGCTCCACCCAAGTGGCTCGAGAATGCCTGCTTTTCAAGGCTTTTCAGGGCTGCTTAAGGATGGGATGAAAGTGTAAGTCAACCTGTGGCAATGAGTGCATAATAGTTAGTACCAGGTCTTTGTTGTTAGTTGTTAAGTCACTGGGGCAACTGACATTCTTTCCCCAAGGTACCTTCCAGTTTGTTGTTCTCTTTGCCTTTTTCTTTTTTCTCCTTCTTGGATTTCTTCCCAAATGGTTCCTCAGCCCCAGTGCTGGGCCCAGAAATGGGTCCAGCTCCCTGTATAGTTCCCACAGAGCTGGCCACACCATAAGTCAGGGGCAAGTTGGAACTGTGGGAAGGAGCTGCAGCCTGTACTTCCCCTTCTGTTAGAGCCTGAAGCTGGAGAAGCTTCTTTAGCAAGTACCTGAGGTCAGGAAGGAAAGGGAGCACAGGTATGAACTTGTTTTATCTCAGTTCAGTATTTTACAGTATTTTACTCAAGTACTGGGAAATGCCAGAACTATAAGTAAAGATTACCAAACTCACAAAAATAAGGTTCCTCTTGGACCCTGCGAATAACTAAGCTCCAAAGGATAATACCTCAAGAGGTGAAGGATAAGGACTAAAGCTTATCTCTCTTGCATCTGAGGTTCCTCTATCTAAATGTTGGAATGTGATGGGCAGACACGTAGCATATGACTATATACCTGCTGTGTTTACTATATACCTGCTGTTTTTATTCTAGACTAGTATGTACTGCATGAATATTTGTAGACTTGGAGGCTAATTCTTTTATACCTTGGCTTTTATAACTGGGGAGTTATAGTAAGATTATGTATTAAATGCAGCAAGAGGACTGTCTGAAAGATGAAGAGAGGAGGTATCTTATCACCATGGACTAAAATGACTTCGGTAAATAGGAACTAATACCAGAAGCTGTGCTTTCTCTGTGCTTGATCAATAACCAATTGGGCTTTACAATGTACAAAAATCCCACTGAATAAAATTCACAGGGCAGTAGCACCATATCATCTGAACACAAATGTCATCTGAACACAAAAATGAAGCCAGCTCACCTTCTTTCTTCTTTTGCTTTAAGAAATTTTTCCTCGAGACGAGCAATTTCATCACAAATAGCAGCATTTTCCTTTAAGAAAAATTTTAAACACAATCACATAAAATGAATGAAAGATCAAAGTATTGTGCTGGGCAGGTGCTCCATTTCAAACCAGAGAAGTCTGTGTTGCTGGGTGAGAGGGAAGATCTAGTCTACTTTGCAGTCAAAATATAAAAAATACAGAATCAGGGGCCTCCCTGATGGTGCAGTGGGTTGAGTGCCGCACTGTGAAGCATCTGCCGCGCAGCAGTGCGCAAGTTCAATCCCTGGCCTGGGAGGGGACCCACATGGTGCAGCAGACCTCTCCTGCCTTGCCTGCTGCTCCCCTCAGCAGTGTATTCAGTCTATCTGCCTGTTCTGCTCCCCACTGTCTCTGGTGAATCCTCTCACCTCCCGTGACTCTGGCTTGTACCCCAGCTCTAGTATGCATAAATAAATATTTAAAAAAAATACAGACTCAGCTCCACTATGGTCAGAGCAGTTATAAAATTTACAAAAATCTTTCAAACCTTTGAATGAAAGGGGGTGCTACTAATTATCATGCCAGAACAATACAGTTAAGTGAGGGTTTCCTAGGTGAACCTAGGTCAACCTAATTAGGAGTTTTTCCCACAGAACAGAATGCCCTGTTTCAGTCCATAGATGCTTATAGTCAATCCTTATAAACAGGAAAAATGTCCATTCCGAAGTGCCTTGACTCTTGGGGAGCTTATAAAACCAACCTCTAAGTCAAAGGATCCCATGCACCTTTAAGAGAAAAACTAAAAAAAAACAACTCATAGTGCATAATCTTCTTCAACTTTATCGACTTATGTGATTTCAAGCATCATCTCTCTTTACTGATGACCCAATCTGTCAAGCATCAATCAACCTGAAAGGAACGCTCCAATCTGTTCTACTGGTAGGATCTCAACCTCTCAGTATTCAAAACAATAGCCTTTTTTCACAAGACCTTCATGTTCTTGATAAAACCAACATCATATAAGGTAGGCTCCAAACTTTTAGTACCTTTGACATGTGGGGTAATAAAAGAAAGGTTACAGATAACAAGTTCTCTTAATTCCACTTTCCTTATTTCTTTTCAGGGGATGTAGCGGCTGCTCAACCCAATGTTTTTAGAATGAATAATTTCGTTATACTTCCCCATTAGCTGAGAGATATGCAAACTTTTGGTAGACAGAAGAGGAAAGCTGTAGATTCAGGTGTGGGAGTATTCTGATGGCTCTACTCCCTGTTTCCAAGCACTGAGGCAAGCTTGAGCAGGCCAGAATAAGGTAACACAAAGTTGTGACTGGCAAAACAGTTGATTCATTTAACAAACCTGGTGCCTCTACAATAAAATAATGGCAGAAGACTTAGGAGATTCAAAGCTAGAAGGGGGCAAATTATTGAAAGCTTCACGTGCTTATTTATGGAAGGGGCAAGTTAAGGGTATGCCGAGTGCTTGGGAAAACAGCTGTGTAGAGGAACAAAGAGCCTAGTATCAGGACCTCCGAGCCAGAGTCAGGCTTGACACAGCGCCCTTGAGCAAGTCCTCTCTGTGGGATTCTGTGTTGTCATTTTATAAACGGTGCTTCATTCCCCAGGTTATCTCCACAATCAAACGCGCTACCGAGTTTATGTTAATTACAATGACAACTTGGCACCTCTGGATACCAAGGGGTTCACTTCTCTCATTTCATCTTCACAATTCTGCATTCTCACTTACAGATAAGGAGTACAGAAATCCAACAAGGAGGAATGTATCCAGCAACCGCTAAACACTATCTTAACACTGTCACTCTGGGGAGGGGAAGAGTTCGGGGCAAGATTTCGCGAGTTAGGAGTGTCTCCGGGCAGAGGGGATGAACGACGGTCAGACTCACAAACACCGTGGCCTTGGCCGCTTTGCGCAGCCGCAGGTACTTGAGCCGGTACTTCTCGTTCTGACTCTTCTTCGGGAGCTTTTTCATCCTGGCCTTGCTGGCCTGCAGCGTGGCCCGCGGGGAGGAGGCTAGGCCGCCCAGCAGGCTCATGGTCCGGCCCCGCTCCCGGGGCTGCAGGGCGCGGCCGGCATCGGCTCTAAACCGTTGAGCAGGCAGACACCGGCTTCTTTTGGTCTGGGCAGGCGGAATCGGCCCTTTAGGTGTTGACCTGTTCAGAACGTTCCCAAAGCGGTCAGCGGGGCCAGAAATCTCGTAACCGAAGCCGGCTACCGGTGTCTCCCGGCACTTCCGCGTGTGCCTCGGAAGTGAGCCCTGCCCGGAAGTTACGCAATGGGACGGCCGCGTGTAACTTCCGGGGTTGTGGGCGTGGGGTGGACTTGTTCGGGCCGGTAGATGTCAGCCGGGCGGGTAGGACGGGTGGGAGGCTCGTAGTGGTCGGCGAGAGAGGGGCGCGACGGCGGACCAGAGCAGCCTGCGGTGACTGGACTCTTGTGCTTACCTTAGGAGGGCTGTGCTGTTGCGCCCACACGCCAGCGAGCGAAACTTCACGCTCCCTCCTGCCCACTGCGTTTCACCCCCAGTTTTTCCTCTTGGCATAGACTGGCCTTCCCGGCTTGTGGCACGCACTGGAACGCAAGTGCCCCACTGCTCGCCTCCTCCTTTATCCAGTTTGCGTGAATGTTTCTTAAAGCTTATTGTGCAGTGGCGCCGAGACAAAAATGTGAATAACAAACAGGCGTCCATTCTCCTGGGTTAGAAATTAGTAGGGCAGATGGAAGAGTGAGCAAGTAGTTTAGAGCATTTTGCATTAGGGAGACACAGTAAATGTTTGCCTAATAATATAAAGAGGAGTTTTGTATATACTTGTGTAGTGCTAACTACAGTTAAGGCTCATATAAAAACAAGTAAAGATAGACAATACTTTAGGATGCAGTATTGATAACTGCTCTGGTCTAGAGAGTAGAAAGCTTTTCTTTCTACTAGCCGTGCCATTAACTAGTTAAGACCGCCTCTGGACCAGTTTTTTCTTAAAACCGAAGGCATTCTTTAGAATAATGGAGGTGAATGAGAAGTCTATGCTTTAGGGTACTCTACGGATATAAAGTATAATTACTGTTAAAGGTTTGAAATTTATCCTTCTAAAGTTGTATATGGAAATTAAGGAACAATATTTGCATAGCTAAAACAAGTCCACTGAAGTACTGGAGAAAAATCTAATGCCTTAAAGAGTTCAGAGAAAGGGTTTAGAATTCATGATTCAGGTTTTTCATTTCGGAAAATTGTAAAAGTAGTGACAGTTTTGACAAAATGGTTTTAACAAAGAGGGCTTATGAAAGTCTTCCTAACCATATTATGAGCTGTCATTGTTGGAGTTGGCAAACTGGGTTTCAATTTAAGGAATTTAGAGCAATTCCTTTTGTGTACTTTCACAAATACACTCAAGGTAACCACATAGATTTAGTTTTGGAAACTGCCAGGAATATTTTCATCCTACAAGCTATCCATACTCAAGTCTTTGATAACATGGCAAGACATTGTACCTGGGAACCTGACTATAGGTAGTTCTCAATGATAGGAGGTTACTTTGTTTAAAAAACAATACGTTATTTGTCAACTGTTTGCTTTATTTGCAGTCCAGCTGTAGTTTGTCCTTGCAGACTTTGTGGTCTGACTTTGTTTTTATTCTTTTTTGTGTATAGTAGTTAGTGGGAGGGAAGTGCTATTGTTTGCCTTTCTTTGCAAGCTAAAAAATGTCAATTAATTTCAGTGGAATTTGCATTAAAATGTTGATTGTTTCTTCCTTATTAGAAACACTTTCTTAATTCTTAAAACATTTCATGCAAATTTTAGAAATTTAGAAAATATGGGACGAAGAAGATTTTTGTCCTTCTGGTGTGACCCACTTTTAACATGTTAGTATTTAATATCTGCCTACATTTTTACATAATGTAGATTATATTGAAAATAATGTTTCATTTTTGTTCACTTTCTGTTATTATAGTCATTTCAACCCTTATAATGACATTTTTATGGACATTTTCAAATGGCTTCTTATTATTTCAATTATAACAATATAACAAAATTATTTCTATGTTGTTTGACTTTTTGGTCATCTGTTGCTGCAAAGTTCATCTTTGTGCACAAAACTTTTTCCACACAGGATTATTTAGAAGCTGTGTCTGTGTGCTCCAAACATGTATTATTACTGAGCATCTCATTCAGTCACTATATATTCAGTGCCTGTTATGACATAGTCTTTTGGAAACATTTACTAGGGAAAGACTTGCAAATAACCTGGCAATATTAAAACAGTGTCGCAAGGTTTATTTCAGAGGTAGGTAATGGATCATAAAACAGCACCTGGTTAGGGAAGGGGGAAGGAGAGAGGGAGGCTTTCTGAAGGAATATGTTGGGAATACCCTGAAGGTGAGCTAGTGGTTGGCCTAGGGCATCTGGGGTACTGGGCAGCATATTCAAAGCCCAGTTTCATGGGAAGCAGAGGAACTGCAATTACGTGACGCGTATAAGGAAAGAGGTAGGAGGAGAGACTAAAAGAGTGGGTGGGCTTGGTCATAGGTACCAACTGAGAAGTTAGGCTGTTACCAGTGACAATAAGAAACCATATCCCAGCCCATTGTTTGTTTTAGGTAAACTTACCTGAATTTGTCAGGGTCAACATCATTTTTCTACTGACCTATGTGAAGGAGGAGCCTCTGCAAAGTTCTCTGAAGAAATAGATTATGTGCAACTCTGAAAAGAAGTATCAAGTAGGAGATAGCATGGTGTTGTGGGCTCGTGGGGCCTTGGGAATCAGATGCAAGGCTGGGGAATCGATTACAGACATAGGAATGGGAATTAGAAGCTAGGATGGGGTGAAAGTCAAGGAAGGGGGTCGCTCAACAGCACTGTACTGTCTATCCTGGTTATTTTTAGTGGTCACTATTCAGTGATTGGCTATAAGCAGAAGTATAACATCCCCTGGGGTATTTCCAAGCACACCTGAGCCCATTAAGAATTGCGAAGAAGCCTACAGTTCATAAAGTTCTGGTCCTCCTTGAATTGAGTCTCTGCTTTAGATGATAAGGTATCTACACACCTCAAGTCTCCACCCACAATTGATGGATGGTGTTGGCCTTCTATGCTGTCCTAACCGTGAGAGCAAATGACAAGTTCTTGCCCTCAGAGGGCCTGGACAAAGGTAATGACTTTCACAAAGCAAGCGGAAGAAATTTCTAGGATTTCAGACCACACAAAAAGGTTTCCAGGGATTTCACATTTTTATTCTTGTGCCAGATTGCCCCATTTGGTCTTTGGGATAAGGGGTGTATACATTCTAGAAAGGCCAGGAAGTAAATATAGTGAGTAGAACCTGCCTCCATAAATAGCCTTTAGAACTTACTTTTATTGTAGATTCTCTAGACTTTACTAGTATTTTTTTCCTATTCCCTAGGCCTAATTTTTCAGTTTTTTGACTCTGTGGCTATAACTTTCAGATTTGTTTCCATGCATTGATTTTTATTGTCTCACCTTTAGGGAAACATGATACAGAATGTAGTAGTCATTTGACTCCTACCTTAATCACTGGGCATTTTTTATGTATTATTGTGAGTCTTGAGAGGGAGGAGAGAGATCTGAGCTTTCCATAAAACTTCTTGATGCATGTTTTCTGAACTATGGGTTTTCGTCACCTACTCGGTGGGTGAGATGTTTAGGCTTTGAGGGTTCTAAGCCAGCCAATAAAGTCATGAAATCGACCACTGTGTCGATGTTGTGTTTCTCAGAGGTTGTATCCTTCAACACACATAAGACGCTCAACCAGCTAAAAGAGATGAGCTCAGATATGTTGGCTCGGAGGAAGAGAAGGATCACATTGAGGTCATTGATGGGGCAGCCCAGCATCTTCCTGCTGAGAAGATCAAAAGCTGGGAGCATCTCATAAATGGATAGGAGTCGTTTGTCCCACCGACAGAGCTGTGTGAGATTGTATATTATCACAGGAACCAACAGTGTATATATTGCTACACTGGAGAGACTCACAATCTGGAAAACAGACAGAGAGGTCAATCTGCATGTGATCAGCTCAGGAATATGGCTCTCATCACTCAGCAGTCCTGTCTTGACAGAACAGCTGAATTCCTCTTGGAAGAAAACACCCAGGTGGAAGTGGCCAAGGTACAGGTAGGTGACTGAGGTGAAGACAAGTAAAAGGGAATTCCTCAGGAGATAGGTGGCCACTAGTGAATGTGAACGCTGCTTACATGCCAGGTACCGCTCCAGCAAGGGGAATTCAAAGTATCGTTCTTTCCGAGCCCTGGGCAGGGGAAGAAAGGAGGCAAGGTTAGCAGGGGCCACTTAAAACCATATCCTGAGACAGGGACTTCCCTGGTGGGGCAAGGGGTTAAGCACCGCCCCTGCAGCACAAGTGCCTGGCCAGGGAGGTGACCCACATGGTATGGCAGACCTCTCCTGCCTTGTCTGCTGCTCCCCTCAGCAGTGTATTTCAGTCAGTCTGCCGGTTCTGTTCCCCACTCTGTCTCTGGTGAATCCTCTCACCGCCCATACCTCTGGCCTGTGCTCCAGTTCTTGTATGCATAAGTAAATAAATCTTTAAAAAAAAAGATTTATTTACTTATGCATACAAGCACAGGGGTACAGGCCAGAAGTGCGGGGTGTGAGAGAATCCACCAGAGTGGGGAACAGCATAGGCAGATCAACCGAAATGCACTGCTGAGGGCAGCAGCGGGTGAGGCAGGAGAGGTCTGCTGCGCCATGTGGGTCACCTCCCCAGCCAGCGGCAGCAGGGATCGAACTTGTGCTGCAGTGGCTGCGGTTTGCTTCATAGTGCGTTGCTTAACCTACTGCGCCACCAGGGAGGGCCCATAAGTAAATAAATCTTAAAAAAAACACAAACACATATCCTGAGACAGCCAAGTGGGTAAGTAACCAGTCTTCTGTATCCAACATGGCATTCTGGGCTCACCTGAAAATTTACTTTTTCTGAACATAACTACCCATCTCTCCCCCCCTAAAAATGTATGCGTTTACATTAATTTTCCAAGCAACAAGTGCAATGAAGTAAAAATCCAGTGAATAATCAGTGAATAATGCATGGTCATTTGGTATTTCTCCCCAGCAAGGCAGGCAGAACCTCTAAGCTGTAGTATGATTCTTAGGAAGCAATAGGCTTTTTAAATGAGTGCTGAACTGGGAGTCTAACCACATTCTAGCTCTTGGTCTGGATACACTACATGATTTTTCCCTCCTATTATTTATTTACATATTTAATGGAAATAGCATTGCATGATAACATCATGTAAGTTTCAGGTGTGCATCATTGAGATTCGACACATATGTGCCTCTGTGTGATTTTAAGGTGATTCATTGACTGTATAAAAACATATGTGACAGTAAATACTGGGGAGCTGTAATGTTCTGGTACCTGCTCTGAAAGAGCTTACAGTCTGGCATATAAAAGGGGCAGATAAAAGTTGCAAATATGGAATCAACATAACATTTGATTTGTTCTTAACAGGATGGACACACACTGTGGGAGTCATACAAGTTAGGAGTGAGGTAACATGTGGGCTGGGTTGTTCAGAAACTTTTTGGAAGAAGCTGACCTTTAAAAGGTAGCTAAGGTTAGAGAGATAGACAGGAGAAGAACTTTTTCAGAGGGTAGATTATGTGCACAAACTTGAGACAGCATAGTTTTAAATCCCAGCTCAAATGTCCTCTTGGTGAGGGCCTCCTCTGGCCATCCCCATTTAAAACTGCACCACACCATAATCCCTCCCACTTTTGATCTCTTTACTTGCTTGCATTTTCTTCATATTGTCTCCATGGAGTCTGCTTATGTGCATAGACATTGTGTTTTCTTTCAATAGAATGTAAACCTCGGGCCTCCCCTGGTGGCGCAGTGGGTTAAGCAACGCACTACGAAGCAAATCGCAGCCACTGCAGCACGAGTTCGATCCCTGCTGCCGGCCAGGG
>JAGFMF010011443.1:7823965-7835953 GCA_019455555.1 Galemys pyrenaicus | reverse complement strand
CCGCTCTCTGTGGTGAATCCTCTCACCCCCCCACACCTCTGGCCTGTGCCCCAGTGCTTGTATGCATAAATAAAATAAAAATCTTTAAAAAAAAAAAAAAGAATGTAAACCTCACCTGGGTAGGTGTGACTTTGTCTCCTCCTCACCTTTTCGCCCCAACACACACACATCTGAAGCACTCATGCACACGTCTGAAGGACCCAGAACTCAGTAGTGCCTGGTACTCAGTAAATGATACTGAATGTTTAAAGGAATGAGTGACTTGTTCAGGAGAAATGGAGGAGACCACCTAGCTAGAGTGAAAATCTTGAAAAAGTAATTGGTGGCAGTGTGAGGATGGCTTTAGAGAATTTGAAATAATTTGGATATTTTCTGTCAGTGTGGAAGGGAGAGATAGCCAAGTTTTCTGAGCAGGGAGTGGTACATGAAGGTGATATTTCAGAGAGATGAATCCCTTTGTGACTCAGTGTCTTCATCTTAAACTGGAGGCAGAGTCTTGTCTCCTCTCCCTGAACAGAAGTGATAGAAAGTTAATGAGGATGTGTGTGAAGCACTTTGCACTCTTGAGAAGGATGGTGTAGTGATGGTTTAAAGATGACTGCAAGGTTAGCACCGGGCCGCTCCACTGAATTCTTCAGGAAAGAGAGGAAGAGACAACTTACTTCTCCAGCTCATCCCAGAAGACATGGGGGTCTGAGCTCTTCTGCCGGATCTTTAGCATGTGCTGCACCAGGCGGATGGAGCGGTTGTAGGATTTGTCCAGTTCACTGATGATGAACAGCAGATCTGAGCTGAGGGCGGGCACAGCTGCGTACTGCCACAGCAGAACCGGCAGGTACATAGCCACGGCCAGGGCCAACAGGGAGTAAGGGAGGGCCTGCAGGATAAAAGTAGGCTCAGGAGGGAGGCCCAAGATGCTGGGAGCTGGTGGAGGAGGTGCTGTTTGATGGCTTTTCACCCCCTTGTTGCTGCTTCAGAAGGGAAGGCAATGTGAGGCCAGGACCACAGGACCTAAGCTCTCTCCTGACCTGGCTGAGTCTAGTGAGTTCCATGAGAGAAAGGAGGGTGGAGCTCATGCTCCCCACTTCCCCCCTTTTCAATCTGGGGTCTGTATAAGTGTGTGGGGGCCCCAGGGAGGAGAGTGAGCACGAGGGCGAGCATGCACTGCCCCATTCCCCACCGTGTTACCAGGCCCGCTAATGAGAGGTCATGGCCAACAGCGTCCTGGCATCCCAGGGGAGAGCATCTTTAGCCTCAATCTTAGTTTTCTTTCTCTGATGGAATCAGGGTCTTGTCCCCAGACACCCAGAATCAATTAGCATTCACAGTTGAACTGAGAGCCCTGGGATGGCTGACTTTCATTTAAAGCCTCCAGAAAGGAGGTCAAATCCCATTTGACTTCTCCTGGCTCTTCTCAGGTGCTTTGTGGCCTTTTCTCAGGTCTTGCTCCTGGGTAATGCCAAACAGTACTGTCAGACTGAAGTTTTCTTTGGGGGCTATGGTTGGTAGGTAGGCATTTGAGTTGACACCAAAGTAGGCATAAGCCTTGGGTCCTCATTTACAGTATTACTTATGTGAAATAAGGCACTTTTCTTTATGTGTCCTCATCCTATTTGCCACACCTGGCAGGGTTGGGTCCATCCTTTTGCCTGAAGTAAAAACTCCTAAGACTTTTAAAGGATGCCTTTGCACTGTGGGCTTAGTGTGCACTGCTTCATTCAGTCTCCACAAGGAGCATGCTACCAGGCAGGTACAATTAGCTTTGCTATTTTATAGGGAAAGAAGCCCAGACCTGAAAGGGCTAAGTAACCTGTACAGGGGTACAGAACTAATGGGTGAATGAGCAGGATTTGGAATGTGGCATCTGATTTGGGGGCTTATTCTCTTAACAACTACTCATCAAATTCTCCCAAACCAGGGCTCCTTTTTATTTTAGAGGAGAGTTTGAAGCAAAAGAGAGAGCATGTATATTTGGTTTCATTCAAGTAGAGGAGAAAGACACCCATGGGCATACATGTACGTGTGTGTGCATTGTGTGAGTGAGCGCATGTGTTTCTGAACTAAACAAGAGAGGTCAGGACAAGTAGACTAGGCTACAAGAAGAAATTAGAACCTTTCCCCTCTGTTCAAGAAATGACATTTCTTGACAATAAACTCTTTACCCGTAGGGATTCTGCTTCAGGAGGTTTGAAGTTGGGCTCGAGAATCTGGACCAAAAGATTCTTAGGTGATTCTGGAATCAGACAGTTTGACTTTTCTGACAAGAGTCCCCGCTGCAAAAGCTTGAACTTGTCCCGATTAGATCTTGCTTAAACATTTGCAGTGACATCTCTGCACAGAGGCCTCAAGAACCCTTTCCAGTAAGTCTCTGGTTTTATCCGGGTCTGTAACATTTTGTGGCATTTTAAGGCCTTGTCAATTGTCATAAGCAGAAAATGTTAACAGTGACTTCTGATTAGACATTGTGAAGTGCATATCATTTCTACTCCCTCATGGAGCTCCACTGGAATGCCATGTACATGATAAAAAAAATAACCCTGTAGGGACAAAGAACAGGAAAGGAGACTAGAGCAACAAAATATGGAAAACTGGGCAGCAATTACATGACAAAGGATTCTGGTCAGTGGAATACAGGGAACTGAGGCGGCGCAAGAAGCTGTTTTTATACTATAGAACTAGACAGGCTCAGAAATTGGACACACCAGGTGCAACTGAAAATGGGGGTGCAGGCAAGGCTGAAAACAGGAACATTGAAAAAAAAACCTGACTTACTGATTCTTTCTGTAACTGGATGCACTTCATCTACCCATAGGCTACTGCCTCGGTGGGAGGCTTTTGTTCTTTACTCTTTGGAAACATTAAACCCCAGAGATTCTGCACTTGGGGCCAGTGAGGGCAGGAGGACCACACTAAGAATGGGGTATAAGATGATGAATACTAAATGCTGAGATCCACAGGTGGGTCCCCAGAGGGCTAGCAGCCAAGCTCAGTAGCCACTCCACCCTGTGCCCACCACACAAATTCAGGGTCAAGTGATTCTTCTTGGGAAAACTGACCAGCCCAAGAGAAACATACTGATACTGATATTTGAGGTTTTCCAGATGAAATTACCTGAAGGGGTCACCTGTAACAGAAGATTGCCAGTCAACCAGCCTTACCCATAGGTCCTAAGTCTCTGGTCAGATAAAAGTGGGTAACCAATGATCACCAGCTGTCTGTAGAATGCAAGGGTGTGAAGATGGGGTAGGGTGTGTGGGGGGGTGATAGGATATTGCAGGAAGGGCAGGGTGAAGAGATAGGAGGGAAATGCAGTTCCCTCCTGCTCCACTCAGACCTGAGGCTGGCCTGAGTCCCAGCTGGCCCTACCTTGTGAGGCCAGAGGGATTTCATCTTGTACTGGCCAGACTTATCCTGCTCGTGGTGAACCAGGGAGTCCCAGCAAGTACTCTCCACGTAGGCTGCCTGCCGGACGCTGAAGTTACTGGGAGAGAAGCAGCTGATTGGAGACCCTAAAACAAGAGTGCAACTTTAGGCAGCCGAGTTGAGCTGGAGAAATAGAATCTGTGGTACCATTGGCTATGAGTTCTCTGGTGGTCCCCTCTGCACTTTTTTTTTTTTTAAGGTTCAATGCTTCCTTAAACATCCATCTATTTATGCAGAGAAGAATTGGGTACAAGCCAGAAGTGTGGTGGGGAGACAGAGTGGGAAGCAGAACAGGCAGATCTACTGAAATACACTGCTGAGGGGAGCAGCAGGCGAGATAGGAGAGGTCTGCTGTGCCATGTGGGTCCCCTCCCTGGCCGGGGATCGAACTCATGCTGCAGTGGCTGCAGATGGCTTCATAGTGCTGTGCTTAACCCCTTGCACCACCAGGGAGGCCTCTGCCTCTGCACTTCTGTCAGTTTCTGTACTGGACAGTTGCTTTCTTCTCATGTCCCAATTTGCAGGTGCAGCATTGCTCTGTCATTGTAGGATAGGTGTGGGGGCAGGAGCTCCACTGTTTGACCCAGGCAGGCTTTGCTTTGACAGGCCTGACTTGCTTTGACACCTGCCACTTGGTTCTTTTTTCTCAGAGTTCCCCCTGGACTCCCAGGCCTGGGCAGTGGGGCTCCTTGCCCTTCTGCTGTTGGCACCAGAGCTTGCTGTCTCCTACCTGAGAGAGCTGGCAACTTTTTATCTAAAATTTAGAGGATTTATACCTGTACAGCTGAGCCCAAGTAGGGAGAAAGGATGGGCAAATGGTGCTGGAAGGAAAGTGGACTTGGAAGGACAGTCTCTGACTTTTATTTCCTGTCATGCTCAAGAAGGAAGCAGAAAAGGGGACAAGTATGTCTTCCCCATCTTGTGGGTGAATGAAGAGGCAGTCGATACATCTCCTTGGGAAATGTTTAAAGCTAAACATACTGTCAGAAAAGAAAGCCAGAAATCCACATTCTTTTTAATAGGGGAGCAGGTTGCTGAGATAATGTAGCCCCTTAGTACATGAGAAATGGGTGTTTGTTAATGTTTGCATGTTTGAGATTTGGGAAGGGGAAGGAATGGGCTTATTCAGCACTGATGCTGGCCAGGCTTTGTCAGGCAGTTAACCTGTTCTCAGGTCTGAAATCCTGGAGTTAGGGAGTCACAAGAGGCTCAGAGGAAAGATTTGTCTAAAGCATGAACTTCAGAGATCCTAGGTCCTGGAAAAGTTTATGGAGTCCCAATCTCTCTCATTCACATAAAAATCAAAATACAATTTTAATTATTGCAATGACATACAATATATGCATATGACAATTAAAAATCAATATTTTCTATTGTAAAATTTTGGAAATAAATTTCAACTTTTTTTTGGTGCCCCTGTTTTGCTGGTGTCTCAGTTGCATGACACCTAGACCTAAGTTGTGAATCTACACAATGTGGGAGCTGTCTCACTGCAGAACCCCTGCAGAGTGAGACAAAGTGGAGTCTATCTCACATGCTGGGTCTTAGAAGCCACTCACCAGAGGAGAATTCCTGGGCAAAGGCCAGGGACATCAGCAACAAGGGGAAGCCCACCGCTGTGAACTTGACCATCTGGTCCAGGGGAAGTTCCAGGCGCAGTCCTTTGAGGCGGGAACCCCTGCGGTCCGGCAGCAGGGCATCTGACAGCATGTACTCTGCAGCTGTGTGTGCGAGAGACATGGTGTTGCCGGGTTTTTGGGGTGCTGAGGCCGCAGGAGGGGACTCAGGATAGCTGAAGGGGGAGATGGCAGGTCAGGGTCAGCAGTGCCTGCAGCCCCAGCCTCGCAGATATCTGTGCTCGGAGCAGGCGCTGGTTCTCTAAATAACTGACCAGGTCCTCAGCCGGGCACCTGGTAATTAGAGGGAGGCCCAGCCTAGCTTGTCCTTGCTGGAGGAGGGTCGGGTGTCTGCTGGGGTTGGTGCCAGGCTGCTCTGTCCGGACCGTTCTTCAGCAGATGGAGTCCTGTGGATTTATGATACCTTGTCATTAATAAGGTATTTTTGGTGGAGTGGTAGGGAGAGGGAGGGTTGTGGAGTAAGGCACCCCCATGTAATTGGTGTGGAATTTGGGTGGAGATTGCTTATATATATTGAAGGCCCTCATTTTGTGGCTTGGGGTAGGAATGGAACCCCCAAGACTGAGCTCGGATTGCTATTCCCACACAGTATTCTTTGTCCCAGTGATGATTTTTGCATTGGGTCAGGCTCTTTCCCAGAAACTGCTTTGTATTTGGTGTCAAATTTCCTTCCCTGCTTCTGGTCTTTCCCCAAAACACTTCAATCACATATTTGCAATAGTTGCTTTAATTTCTTTTTTTTTTTTTTTCTGCTCCATCAGGTTTCTTGGATGCAGAGAGACCCGTGGCAGTGTAGAGTAGTGGAAAGAACATCTCCTTGGAGATCTGGAGGGACATCTTGCCCCGTGGACCTAGGAGAACTCTTTTTTGTTGTTGTGTGACTTCCAGCAAATCACTTTTGGCTCAGTATCTTCATCTATCAGTGGTATTGTTGCATGGCAAGCCTAATATAAAGTGGGTTTGCCTGATTGGGTCCTTACCCATGTGCTTGAACAGCACTTATAATACCCCAACTGCAGGCACACACAACAAAGGTTAATAAAGGGTTTTATTTACAAGAGAAGGGGAAATAGCGTAGTGAATAACACAAGGGGAAGAGAGGGCTACAGATCAATCAATGTCCTACCAGTTCCTTGGAGCTGGAACCCAATGGCTCGCTGAGAGCTGGGTCCCGAGGAAAAAAGGCCCCCCCACCCCCAAGGTCCACATGTCTGCTTTTATACTTAGCCTGGCTGCTTAACTTTACCCTTAGGTTTTAGTGATTTGCTCTTTGATAATGACCTTATGGGAGTTGTAGTTTTTGGATTTTGTAGGTTTGGAATGGGGGTCGAAGTTTATAACCTATTTGTGTAATCCATTTAGGAGGGTCTTTCCCCCCTAGCAGTATCATGTTGTAATTTTACAACATTGTGGGTACTGATCTGGAGTATTGTATGTAAAGATGCTTGAGGACTGCGACATGTAGGGGAGAGGTCAGCTCTAGGCTCTCTGGGGCCCTTTTGTCTTGGCTGTGAAGAGAGGCCCTGACCTTGACCTTCACTCCAGTTTCCTGTGACCTTGTCTTTTCCACAAGGCAAAGAGTCCAAGGGGTCAGAGGGTTGTGCCCATTCACACCCTATCACCTGCTCTAGACCACTCTGCTAGTTCCTGAGGTGCTGTCCTTCCCTGCTCTGCTAGGTCCAGCCGGCTTCCGAGCCATAGGTGAGTCTTTTTCGTAGGTGCATCCTCCTATGGGTACGTCATGCTGCCTGAGCTCCTTTCTGGGCCTCTTTTTATGGGGTTTTAGATGGACCTCAGAAGTCCTGGTGTGCCCACATATACAAGTGTGAGGCTTCTTGAAATGTGGAACTGAACCTGGATTGGGAAGAAGGCACCTGGGACTCGGGATTCTAAACTTGAACCAGGCATTCCTGACCATGATAAAGGTATGTGTGTCTGTGTCAAGGTAGACAGCTATGATGTCGTTTTTGGAGTCAGTGGGTTTGGAGAGTGGGGTTCTTGGGTTCACTCTGGGAAAGGTTTCACCAGAGCTCCCCGTTTAGCAGCATGTGGCGAGTTTCCAGGTGAGTTACTCCGCGAGACAAGAGATGTTAGTTATTTTAAAGAGCAGGTTTATTGGGAAAAAGGACAGGAAAGTAAAAGACACTTGCATAGACACAAGTGGGCAGGAAGTGCTGTCCTGGCTGGGACAGGTTGGCTGAGAGAGGCCTGCATGGGGTGCAGGTGGGCAGCCTTGAGGAGAGCTGCCTCCACTGAGGGAGGTCAGCGAAGGGAAGCTCCAGCATGGTTCAGGTCATGGGCAGGCAGGAGGCTGCTGCCTGCAGAGAGAGGTGGTGAAGAGAAGGAAGCACCTGCATAGTCACAGCTGGGCAGAAGGACAGCTGCCCGTGTCACTGATACAGTTTTCTTCTCTTTGGGGGGGCTCACTCCTCCATGGAGTGGCTTGCTTGTTGACTTTGAAACAACTATTAGAATCTGAAAGGGACCGAAGACTCTACAATGGGCCGGAGATAGAGCTCAATCTCCTATCTTTACTTTTGGTCTGACACTCCCTATAGCAGTCATTGGTGCCTAAGGATCTTTGTTTATATATGTGGGTTAATGGTTATTAATCCCTTCTACCTCCATCTCCTTGTGTGAGCCAGGTGTCTGGTCTTAAGGCGCCTCCTTTCCAGTTTTTCTATTCTTTTGTTCTCCATTAGATAGACATTTTTTAAGATGCAGGTATCCTCTGCTTTTTTAACGACCCCATTATGAAGCCACTTTGCTTTTATGCACTACATTAGTGCCTGTTTTCGCACACCTGAAGAAATCTGATGAGGATCTTCACTTTTACGACAAAGGCAAAAAGCACAACCAGCGTTCGGGTCTGCTTTGCGGCGGTCATTCTGGAGGCTGCGTGCACCTGAGCAGCAAGCGGCCCGCAGAGCTCCAGCCTTGCAGGGACTTTTCACTGGCTGTGTATGTATCATCTTCTTCCTGCTTTTACTGCATGTATGTTACTGTTATTTAGGTTTTGTGTGTCATTTGGTATGATTTGGTAGGTTATTTGGGGTCTGAAAACGCCCCTTAATTTTTACACGTAAATTAATGGTAATTGCTTCTTTGCTTTACAGCGTTTTGGCCGACGAAAGGTTTTATAGGAACACCACTGTTAGATGGTAGGAAACCTGTATTTGGGATGGGAGCTTCTCCAGGAACTGTTTTTTTACCTTCCGGAGTCTGGGCTGGGTGGACCTCCAGCCCTGCCCTCAAGCTAGAGGTGGTGCAGAATTGAGCTGGCTGTGGGTGGGCTAACTGGAGTTAGTCTTCTTGGGAGCCAGGGAGGGATCCTTTGCTTCTGTCCCCACTTGCCTTCTTGACACTCCCATTTCTGTTTCATTATGTGTGTTTTTGTCAAATATTTATTACTGGTTTGTAGGCATGCATTTCCTTTTGCCTTTTAAAATAAGCCCACATTTTTACTGAAGTATAATCTACATACACTAATGTGCATGTAAGCATACAGTTCATCTGATCAAGATAAACAGAACCTAACACCCCAGAAGTTGCCTTTGTGCTGCTAATAACTATCATTTCACAAAGGGTAATCATTATCCTAACTTCTAATAGCATGGTTTTACCTTCTTTGTACTGTACAGAAAAGGAGTCATAAGAATATACTCTTTTGTATGGGCTTATTTAGCTTTGCATTATATGTGTAAGAATTGACTAGTTTTTTTTTTAAAGATTTATTTATGCACACAAAGAACTGGGGTGCAGGCCAGAGGTGCAGGGGGCTTGGTGAGAGGACTCACCAGAGACAGAGTCAGGAGCAGAACAGGCAGATCGACTGATGTACACTACTGAGGGGAGCAGCAGGGAGGCAGGAGAGGTCTGCTGCGCCATGTGGGTCAACTCTGGCTGGGGTGCTGTAGTGACTGTAGATAATGTGTCATAGTGCTGTGACTTAACCCTTTGCACCCAGAATCAACCATTTTATTGTCTGCTCTGTACAGAAATGGAATCATACACACATACATTTTGTGGCTTGATTCTCTCTGCTCAACATATTTTTGAAATTCATCCATGTTGTTGTGTGTATCCAATTTCCATTATTTTTTATTATGCAGAAATACAGCAATTTATTCATTCACCAATTGATGGATATTTGGGTTTCCAATTCTGACTATTGTGATAATATTGCTGTGAATATTCAAATATGCATTTCTGTTAGGTGTATGCCAGTGAATTACAGGATCACAATGTTTTGCATATATTCATCTTTATTAGTTTCCTAAATGGTTGTATCAGTTTATATTTCATCAATACTTGAGAGTGTTGGGGCTTCCCTGGTGGTGCAGTGGGTTAAGCAAAGCACTATGAAGCAAACCGCAGCCACTGCAGCACGAGTTCGATCCCTGCCTCCGGCCAGGGAGGGGACCCACATGGCACAGCAGACCTCTCCTGCTGTGCCGGCTGCTCCCCTCAGCAGTGTGTTTCAGTCAGTCTGCCTGTTCTGCTCCCTGCTCTGTCTCTGGTGAATCCTCTCACCTTCCTGGTCTCTGGCCTGTACCCCAGCTCTTGTATGCATAAACAGATAAATCTTTAAAAAAAATAGTTGAGAGTGTTTTAGTTACCGTTGTGCTTTTGCCATTAAAAATAGCCATTTGAAAGGTTTGTAGAATCTTTGGCAGGAGACCTCACTACTGCACCATGTGGGCCTTTCTGTGGGACAACATGGCAGCTGGTGTCCCCAGACCCAAGGTGACCTGAGAGAGAGTAGGAAGCCATACTGCTGTTCATGACCTAATGTCTGAAGCTGCAACTGCTGCTTCTATATTTTTCCTTATCCAGTAGGAGAAAGTCAATAAAATCCAGCCCAGATTCAAGGGGAGAGGAATTAGACTTCACATTTTGAAGGGAGTGTGTAGCGGCAGGAAAGGGCGGCACAGGAGCAAGGTTCGGGATGGTTCTGGGCAGACAGGTCAAGGAAGAAGAGTCTTGGAGCCCTCGGTGGCTTTTCATGCTTTTATTAGTAGAGGTGGCCAGGTACATGGCAGGCATGGGTGCCGGGGGGCCGGGAGGCTGGCAGGCCTCCCAGCCCCTGGCGCATCTCACCCTCTCAGCTGCTTTCTACTGCTGCTGCTTGTCAGTACTGTCGGTCCCGTTGGTCCTGGTGTCCTCATGATGCTGCCCATTTAAGCCCGTGTCCAACTCAGGCGCTCTCACTTGCGCATGCCCAGCCTGGAATGCTCACAGCACCGAAGTGTCCATCATCACAGTGGTGGGAGGGTGGAAAGACCTGATTGTTCTCTGACCCTAGAGTGTTAAAGAGTTTCTGGAATATTTTGAATCAGTAAGTCAAATGAGTTAAATTTTTGAGGAAATTATCCATTTTTCATCCATACTGTCAATTTATTTACTATTATTCACAATGTCCTATTATGCTAATATCTTATAAAAATTTAAATATGCGGCAAAGTTGGGTGTATTTTACAATGAACATCTGTGATAATTCTATCACTAATATTTTACACATCTTATTTTGTTACACTTCTATTTATTTATCCACGCCCTATTGTAGTGCCAGGAAGGGCACAGCAAGTTCTAGGTGGTTCTAGCAGACGGGGATAAATGAAGGAGTCCTGGAACCCTAGTTGGCTTTTATACTTTTATTATTAGAGGTGGCATCAGGTACATGGCAGGCATGGGTGCTGGGCACCAGGAGGCTGGCAGGCCTCCCAGCCCGCGGCGCATCTCACCCTCTCGGCTGCTTTGCTGCTTCTTCTCTCTGCTTCTGCTGCTGGCGTACTGTTCCTCCCCCTGCTGCTGCTGCTGCTGCTGCTCCTCTCACTGCTACTCGTTCGTTTTGCTGATCGCGTTGGTCAGTACTCTTGCTGCTTGTTCGTTGGTGGTATTGTTGGTTCTGGCGGCCTCAGGACGCCACCCATTTAAGCCGGGGTCCAAACTCAGGTGCGCCCACTTGCGCATGCCCACCGAGGAACCCACGCAGCACCGCAAGTGTCCATCATTGTACCAATGGCGGTAGGGTGAAAAGACACCTATCCACTGTTAATCCATATTATTTTTTGGGATACATTTCCAAATAAACTGCAGACATCTGTATACATCTCGATAAATATTTCAGCATGCCTATCACTAACTATAATTCAGTATTTGTTGAGAGTTTGTCTTAAGGTAAAATTTGCATATAATGACATGCACAATGCTTAAATGTTCATCCCCAGAATTTGACAGATGGACACACTCTTTTGTGAGCTATACTTTATCAAGATCAGAACATTTTTATCACTACAGCAAATTCCATTTTATTCTTTTTTAGGGATCCTTGTTTTCTGGTGAAAATTTCTGTACTTGATTCACCCAATTTAATTTTCTTGATTACATTAGTTAGAATTATTTGAAATTCCTTATTGCTAATTCCAGGGTAATATGTGGAGCTGCCTCTACTGTGTACTTTCTGCATGTGGCCTTACCTAGTTGTATTGAATGCTGAATATTGGGGATCAAAGAACCCAAAGAAACACAGATGTGCTACATGGTGCGATCTTTCTTTTAGGTTTTTAGGGTGAGGAGCTGGTTGATGAATTCAGTTAGGGTCTGTGCTGAGCTATTAGGTCTGTGCTGAAGTTTTAGGTAGATTCAGTCTACATTACTTTCTGCTGTTTCTAGAACTTGATGTTTGCAGGTTTTTGATTGTTGACTGGGTCTTTGTGTCTGAAACTCTGCATGTGGAGAGGTTCTGTTGTATCTTCAGCCCAGCTCTGCAGGCTCCTGCTGCCTGCAAGTGTTTGTAGAGGCTACTCAATGAATTTGTATCAGTGAGTTTATTTATTTTTTTTTAAAGATTTATTTATTTATGCATACAAGAGCTGGGGTACAGGCCAGAGGTGTGGGGGGTGAGAGGATTCACCACAGAGAGCAG
>JAGFMF010011443.1:7786994-7823915 GCA_019455555.1 Galemys pyrenaicus | reverse complement strand
GTCCCCTCCCTGGCCGGCAGCAGGGATCGAACTCGTGCGGTGGCTGCTGTTTGCTTCATAGTGCGTTGCTTAACCCACTGCGCCACCAGGGAGGCCCTGTATCAGTGAGTTTAATGCAGCCTCTTCCCTCCCTCTTCCCCCCAGCATCTTTGTTCCCTATTAGACACAGAATGGTGGACATTTCACCTTGCATTTTAGAAGCTTAGAGTCTAGTCCACATAATCCCCACTCTCAGTAGCTATCCTGTGGGGACGAACTGGGCATGTGTTTGAAGTCCCTTAGATTACCAATTGTCACTCTGCCCTCATAACAACCATGAAAAGCTTTGATGGTTAAGTTTTCCCTAGAACAGGGGGAGCTAGGGCCCAGCTGCCTTGTTTATTCCCTGAGAATGAAATTGGTGACTGTTGAGTGATTTTTGCAGCAATTCTCTTCCTGGTGGGAGGCCTATGGTGACACTAGCTAGGCTTATATACCTATCAGAGAATTGTTCCCTGGATTTTATTTACCTCATTGCCTAGAGCTTTTTACATAGATCTACAGAAACACATTTTTGAGTGTCATTTCTTCAGTTTGGGTGTATATTTTGCTTCAGAAGTGTAATTTCTTTTTTCATCTAGGCAATCTCAAATATTCACCAGAATATGATCTTACAAACTGGCATCCCAAATCCAGGGAGTGTGATGTGGTTATAATTATATTACTTATTAGATATACTTACTGAACAAGTCATGTCCTTATCTACAAAATGAGAAGTAAAAATATCAACTCCGAAGGTGTGTTATGAGCACAAAATTGGATAAATGCACATGGGAATATTTTTTAAATGCTTAGTTGCTATAGAAATGTGAGTTATCATCAGGCATCTGGAAACTGACCTAAGTTTCCCCGTGGACTTGGAGCGCTATGATCCAACACATCTGCTCTTCTCTCAGTTTGGGGAGGTTAGTTACCAGCTAAATCAGAGGGCAGTCATTGGGTGAGAGCATCATGCGGTAGTTCCTGAGGAACCATTCCAGGGAGAACAATCTACAACTGACAGGTCATACTTACTGGTGTTAGAGCAACTTGGCTAGTTGCATTTTAATGCACACAAGGCCAGGAGACCTTGTTTTAGGTGCCTGGATGTACCATGTCTGCCCTATGGTCATGATGTAGCCAAACAAGAAGGAAAAGAATAAAAAAGAATTGTACCCACAAAAAACATACATACTATCAATTATGCATTTATGAAGAATTATGTCTGGGTATATGTATTGAGAATAAAGTAAAAATGCAAAGAAGGAGGATCTGGCACTTTCTGTATTTATGCCAATAACTATTGTAGGTTTGCTTTGTGTATGAAATTGAATTCAACAAACTGGTAATGGGGTTTAAGCCTATGATTGCAGGAAGGCAGCTTCTATGGGTCTGAACAGAGTCATTGTTCCACTAAGCGAAGACTAGAGTGTACTGTAGGGTAAATGAAAATTATCAGGTTTTTCCACCCTCCTGTCATTAGCATCAATTATAGACCCATGCATTCCTGCACGTGTGCCTGATGGCGGCACCTGAGGTAGGCTGTGGGCATGTGCATGTGGCGCACCTGGGCTGAGACATGGGGCATATAGGGCGGTGTCATGGGAATACCACGAATGGAAGAAAGATATAGAAGCAGAGAAGCAGAACCCAGGGGGCCCCCTTCCCCCTGTCTGCCGTGTACCTAGTTGTCTCACTGAAAATGATGCAGAAGGATTAATAAAAGCCTGAAAAAGCCACTGAGGGCTCCAGGACTCCTTTACCCATCTGCCTGGATCATAGAGAACCTGCCCTGTGTCCTCCTGCCACGACAGTATACACTGAGAATTTTGTAGCTCAAAAAAGTTGGGATATTTAGACTTGGAATGTATGTTGTTTTAATTAAAGTAAGGAAACTAAGAAAAAACAGATGACATCTCTTGCCCCTCCTGTGCTCAGAGGAGTTCAGGAAAATTGAGGTTAGGTCCGGGTTAGAAGTGGGTGGAACTAAAAATGTTATATTCCACAGGATCTGGTGAACCAGATCCTCCTCCTCCTCTGTGTGCTCTTTAAACTGGGGTCCTCAGGGCCCGCCCTGGTGGCGCAGTGGGTTAAGCAATGCACTGTGAAGCAAACCGCAGCCACTGCAGCACGAGTTCGATCCCTGCCTCCGGCCAGGGAGGGGACCCACATGGCGCAGCAGACCTCTCCTGCTGTGCCCACTGCTCCCCTCGGCAGTGTGTTTCTGTCCATCTGCCTGTTCTGCATCCTGCTCTGTCTGGTGGATTATCTCACCACCCCCACACCTCTGACCTGTACCCCAGTGCTTGTATGCATAAATAAATAAATCTTTAAAAAAAATAAACTGGGGTCCTCAGAGACCTGTTTGTCCTTGACTTTCTCTTCTCATGTCACATTCTACCCCTGAAAACAGAGTATGTGGAGATATTAACAAGAGACACATAGGAAAGCATGGTACGAGTATTCACCTGGGAAAAATGCAACAGAGAAAGTAAGGAAACATGATTATAGCATGTTATAGTAAATAGTAAATATTAAAATATTAAAAATCATGTAGTAAATATGATTATAGTAAATAGTAAGTATTGAGAAGTGAACATTGCAAGGTCCCTATACCAGGAGGAGAGGAGAGATGAATTGGGGGTTCAGGGAATGTAAGAGAACTAGATTCTATCTAATCTCGTTGATTAGTAATTACCTTGGCAAATAATGATTGAATAATAATTATGAATTCGATATTCTTCTTGACCCTAAAGCAATGAATAATGTCTGCATTGGGGGAATCAACAAGTGGTATTGCAGTATATTGGTTAGAGACCCTGCTTTTGATCTTCCCTGTGTGACCCTGAGCAAAGTACTTGACCATTTGAAGCCTAGGCTTCCTTAGCTATAAACTAGGGGTTATTGAAGCAGCTACAAAAGAGGATTCTGAGGCTTAAATTTCTACAGTGCCTGATTGAGTAAATATCAATACATTTAACTCATGTTGTTTGCTGTTGTGATAAACATGTTCTCAGACTGGTGTCTGACCAAGGCACTGGTGTCTCCAGAGTGGCAGAGGACTAAGACTTCAGACGTACTTTCTAGAGGCACGGCTCTTCACTGTTGGGGGACTCTAAGCTGACAGACATCTCTGTGTCTGAGATGGTTTTCCTAAAATAAAAATAATTTAAATTTTAGCTACTTTAGTTGCCTAACTTATATAATTAATGTTATTTGCATAATTTGGTAGAATTTATGCATTCCTTTCACAAGTTTCAATCATTTAATCCTCATAAAAATCTTGGGGGCAGATGGTATTTATTAGCAGGCATATATATTTTTTATTGGTGAAGAAAGTAAAGTGCAGCTTGATTAAGAGATTTGCCTAAGATCACAGGTTGAAGTGGTGACTTGGACAGTGGTGATTTGGGACGTTACCCTGAAGAGCCTGCGCCTCACCCCCTGAGCCCCAGTGCAGTGGTTAAGGCATGTAGTCTCCATATGAGCAGCTTCGGCACAGCCTGGGAACTTGTTATGTGGATTCATGGCCCCTACCACATCTATCAGAACACTGGAAGTGGGCCCAGCCAGCTGAGTCTTGACTTTTCTGGGCGATTCTAGGTATGTGAACACTTGAGGACCAATGTTCTAGTCTATAACCTTTTGAATCAGCTGTGTCTCAGGCATTGTGTGTGCACCTGCTTTCTTCTCAATGTTTTATTATCAGAAGGGCATAGGGAGGAAGGAAATGCTGTATCATATTTTTTCCATTTTCAAGGAAACTGATGTTCAGGAAGCTACACAAGCTACCCAAGGTCATATAGCAGATAAGTGGGGACTGGACCTGGAACTCACGCCTTTTGGCCTCTGGTCTATCTCAGCTTCTTCAACATGCTGGTTTTTTTTTTTTAAAAGATTTATTTATTTATGCATACAAGAACTGGAACACAGGCCAGAGGTGTGGGGGATGAGAGGATTCACCAGAGACAGAGTGGGGAGCAGAGCAGGTGGATCTACTGAAATACACTGCTGAGGGGAGCAGCAGGCAAGACAAGAGAGGTCTGCTGCGCCGTGTGGGTCCCTCCCTGGAGGGGGATCGAAATCACTGTAGTGGCCTCACAGTGCTGTGACTCAATCCCTTGTGCCACCAGGGAGCCCCCAACATGCTGTTTTAATTTCTGTGTAGGGCTTGCCTCATTTTTAAGGCAAAATCGATTTATTGAATTTCTGGGGATAAATAGGAGATGGAGCTTCTTACTGGATTTCATAAGCATCTTCTGAAATTTCAAAATCCACATATATGTGCATGAAGAAAAAGAAAATATAAGTAGCTAAGAATGAGAAACTAAAAATACCATATTTTTCTGTCCAGAGAGTACTATTCTTAAGTATTTCATGTCTGTCCGCTATATGTTTTTTTTCTTTTTTTTAAAGATTTATTTATTTATGCACACAAGCACTGGGATACAGGCCAGAGGTGTAGGGGGTGGGTGAGAGGGTTCACCACAGAGAGCAGGGAGTAGAACAGGCAGATCAACAGAAGTACACTGCTGAGGGGAGCAGCGGGCACAACAGGAGAGGTCTGCTGTGCCATGTGGGTCCCCTCCCTGGCCGGCAGCAGGGATCGAACTTGTGCTGCAGTGGCTGCGGTTTGCTTCATAGTGCGTTGCTTAACCCACTGCGCCACCAGGGAGGCCCTGTCCTCTATATGTTGATGGATGGATGTGTGCCTTTTTAAAATGAAATAAGATCATATTATGTATGCTGTTTATAACTTGTTATGTTGCATTATAAATTGCATTTCATTACTTTCCTATACCTCTTCACCCCCTCAACAATGCCTAACCTAACCACATTCCTTTATGTTTCAGATTGCCATAAAAAGACAGGGAAATCCATGTTGCAGTTAAGTTTTGTATCTTAAATTATGGTGCCAGAAGTGGCACCATATTCATAACTACACTCTTAGAGTTGTGTTTATTATGCCTATTTTAAGATAAGAGATTTGAGGTTTAGAGAGAGAGGTTACACAGATTTACCACTGTCATTCAGCTAGGAAGTAGTAGAGCCAGGATTTGTACTGAGCTCGGACTGATTCCAAAACTTATTCTCTCACTACTTAGTGGGACCATACAATTTGTCATTCCACTAGGATATAGCAGAGAGTGAAACATGATGATTCCAGGGTGAATACAGCCAAAATGGCAGAGTAGAACTCCCCAAATCCTTCCAACCCGAAAGCAATAAATAAACTGCCAAAAAAAATATTTTCAAAATCAACTTTCTTAGAACTTTGGACACTAATCAAAAGCTTGTCATAACGAGGGGAACACAATGAAGGAAAAGAGCTGAATCTCAGAAAGCAATCATGGCATCTTAGGTTGGCCTGTGTACATCTCCTACTCCAACTTGAAGACAGCAGCCTGCATTCCTGATGCCAAGTACCAAGTTCTCGAGGGAACACAGCAGACCTTATTCTCCAGACTCTGTGGTGGTCTGTTCTGACTTCTTGAAAGACCTGTGAAAAACCAGCTCAGAGTGCAGGCCTATATTTCTTTTAACCTGAACCTCCCTAGCCCCCACCACTTGTCCCCCGTTCCCCCCGCCCCCGGGACAGCTACAGAGAGAGGAGGCTATTGGTGGAAAATGTTTCAAAGCAACTGTATTAGTCACTCCCACCTGGAGCAAGGAAAAATAGTTGTGGCAAATGAGATTAACCAAAAAGCTTGGAAAGAAAGATAAGGAGATGAGATGCTTTGGGAAATAAAAGCTTTGCTAGGCTCCCCACATATTACTGGCAACTGTGAAGACCGCAACTCAGGCCTTTAGCTGATTCAGGCAGTATTATTCCACTCCAAAATGGAAACAACCCAAATGTCCACCAGCTGATGCATGGGAAAATAAAATGTAGTTTATGCATAGAGTGGAATATTAGTCGTAAAAAGGAATGATATACTGATATGTGCTGTACCATGAATGAACTTGGAAAATATTCTGCTAAGAAGCCAGACACAAAAGGCTACCTGTTGGATGATTCCATTTATATGAAATGGTCACAATAGGCAAATCACTAGAGACAGGAAGTGAATTAATGGTTGCTGGCATGGTGCTAGGGCTAAGAGGGAATAGGCAGTGACTGCCTAATGGGTATGGGGTTTCTTTCTGAGGATTAGTGCTGAAGGATGCATAGCTTTGTGAATGTACTACAAGCTACAGTATGTATACTTTCGATGCTCAAAATAGTGATTTTTATGTTTTGTGAATTTTTCTCAATAAAATATAAACATAAATTTTAAAAAGGGAGTGCTCTATAGCTTTGAAATACATTTGAGATGAAGCCTCCATGGTGACAGTAACAATGTGAAATAACATCAGCTCAGAGCAACTTTCCCTGATGTTGTATCATCCAGACAAGAAGCCGCAACGGTTTTCAGAGAAGAGTCAACTTTTAATGAACCTCTGAGGTCTTATTTGCTCTCAAGTCCCAAGGAGGGACTGCCTTATGGGACCTATTTGAAGTTTGTGATAATGAATTGTTTTTCTCTATTTTAAATTTTGTGCAGTGGGATTGAAGACAGGGATTGGGATTTATTAATGAGACTGAAGGATGATGCAAAGGCATCATCACTGCTGAGCCTTCCTTGAATATAGGTCACAGAGAAAGATAAGTAATCAGTGATAATTGTGTACATAAACAGAAACAGGCCTTGAAGAAGATGGGTTTTGGTTTTTATGATTTCATATCTCCAAGGGGACTTTAACCCTTAATTCTGACCAAAAGTGTATCTAGCCCACTCATTTGAATTTTCCCAAATTGAGATTTATTGCTTTGGTTGAAAACTTGGCCCTCATTAAAATAAAAGCATCCCCAATAAAGAATATGTGCAAGTAGTCACATACCAACTTCATTAGTCCTTGAGGGAGTGAGTTTATCAGATCCCGTCTTGAAGTCAATTACACAATGAATGGAATTTAGAGCAGCTAGAGCTGGTGTTTGGAGAACAGAAGTGGGTGTACATATCATGATCTGACTTGTGATTTCTTAAAATGCTCAAAAAGGTCTTTTGCTCTTCTAAACTCTCACTATCCAAAATCTTCTCCCTTAGAGTCAATGAGTCAATCTTCTCCCTTGGGTCAGAGTTTGGTTACTGAAGTGCAGGATACAAATGTATTATCTGGGAGGGATGTTTTATTGAGTCCTGTTTGCCTAATAGGACATCACAGTGTCTGACATTCCTGAGTATAACTCTGGTCATGTCTGTTAAAGTGTTTGTATGATTATTCCCTTCAGCGTGAGCTCATTTAAATCAGCCTATTTAAAGTTGCCTCCTAAGTCCTCTTCAATGATTTTTTTTTTTTTTTTAAGAAAGAAGGTAAACCAAGAGAGAGAAAAGAATCTATCTCCCATGGGTCTGGCATAAGGGATCTCCAGCAGAAATGTGTAGAGCACAAGTACAGCCAGTGATGGAATCTTCTCAACATGCTATTTGCTTTGTCTTTTTTTCCTCCCTTTCCTGTCCTCCCTCTCCCCTTCCTTCTCTTTTTGTATTTTCACTGCTTCAACTCAGGACTATTACTGTTATTTATTTCATATGCAAGTTTGAATGGAAGTAACAAGCACTTAGCTAGAATGTGGATCCTCACATGAACCCTAAAATCGATCCATTTCTGTTTTTTGGTATGACTTACTTATGTCTTCTAGGGTCTGGAATCTCAGTGGCATGTTGGAGACCATAATGTATTCAGTCATGCCCTGTTATCTTCTGCTGTTTTTTTCTAATTTGTCATATATTTTTTTCCCTTTTCTTTTTCCTATGGCATTTTTCACTTTTAACTTTGTATTTTAAGTCCTAGCTTACTGCCTTGCTTTATTTTTAAGGGTATTAGAAATTGAGAAAATATCTTTTCTATTTACTCACACATCTAACAGTCTGGTATATTTTTCTGTCCACAGAACTTCCACTAACATTTCTTGTCATGTAATCAGTTGATAACAGATTCTCTAAACTTTTGTTTGTATAAATAAACTTTTATTTTTACCATCAATTTTGAAAGCTATTTCCATTATCTTTCCGTTATCTTCTTGCTTGCATAATTCCTGATGAGAAATCTGTAGTTATTCTTATCCCACTGTTGTATGCAGTGTCCCCTTTTTCCCCTCGGGCTGACTTTTAAATGTTTTCTTTATGAGAAATACTAGTTTGATTATGATGTACCTTTGTGGGCATTATGTTCCCTCTGCTTGTAGATCCACTGACATTCTTGAGAGAATCTGTTATACTCATCAAATTTAGAAACATTTCAGCCATTTTTTAAAAACCATTTTTCTTTTTTTTGCTTTCTGCAGGGATTCAAATAACACTTATGTTGGGCTGCTTGATATTTTTCCATAGGTTCCTGAGGATTTGTTCATTTTTATGTTAGTCTTTTTTCTCTGTTTCAGTTTGTGTGGTTTCTATTGCTACACATTTAAGTGCATTGTTTTATATTCTTTTGTAGTGTCTAACCAGATGTTAATAAAATTAAGTGATTTTTTTCCTGTTCATATATATGTGTGTGTATATATGAACAGGAAAAAAAATCACTTGAGATATATATATAGAGAGAGAGATATTAGCTAGATGTTTCTTTTTTAATATCTTCCATTTATTTTAATATCATGTTCATTTTTTCTTTGTATTATTGAACATATTGAGTATACTTGTGTTAGCTAATTCTACAGTTCTTACCTGCTGATTCCATCATCTCTGTGATTTGGGGGATATTTCTGTTGAGTTATTTTCTTCCTGGTTATAGGTCACATTTTCTTGCCTCTTCCATATCTAGAAATTATTTTGTGGTAGGTAGTTTTGTCAGAGATGGTTTCTCCTTTCTTTTTAAAAATCTCTCCTAATGGAATTTAACTGTACTTGGATTTGGAATTGAAGAAAATCTCAAGGAGATCTCTGTTATGGGGTTTAAGACTTCAAGGAATCGCAAGCAGACCTCCTGTATTTATGGAGTTCTTTGCACAGCTTCCTGCTACTTTAGTCTCCGTGAAAGCCAGTGTCAGTTTCCTCCATTCATTGAGATTGCCAAGCTCTGTTACTCATCTTCCCCTGCATCCTTGTTTGGAAGTTGCCTTTAGGAAGAAAGTCGGGTGATCATATTTGTCTGTAATTTTCCCCCTGGAATCAGATTTTTTTGCTGCCTTTTGTCAATGTCACAAATACAGTTTCACACATTATATCAGTTTTTCTAGTTTTTCAAGGCATAAGGAAAGTCTAAATCAGTTATTCCCTCAGGGTTGGAGCAGCAAATTTCAACCTCATTTTCTTCAAGTGTATTTTTTTTTTTTGGTAGTTTTAATGTGCATTTCTTACATGAGAAAGGATGGGCATTTTCCTCTAGGTTTAAGAACTATTAAGGTTTCTATTTTCTCTGAAATCTCTGTTCATATGTTTTACAACCTTTTCTCTGGAGCTGTAGGTTTTTTTTACTTTGTTTTTAGAAGCCCTTTAAAAGCTTTAGTCTTTCTGTCTGAGGTATAAATACATTCAGATGCACTTGAAATTCACACTGTTTATGGTATCTAGATAGGGATATAATTTTATTTTTCATATTGTTATTCAGTATACCCTCACCATATAAAAAATGAGAATCTTTGCTGATTTGAGAGGATACCTCCATCAAACATTAAATTTTTGCTTGTTTCCATGTTTATATGTGTTTTATATTCTATTCCAGTGGTCTACCACTATACTTGTGTGCTAACACCACCTTGTTTTAGTTATACAGGTATTGTAATATTTTCATATCTGTTATAATTATCTGCTACACTTTGTGTGTCTCCCTCATTTCTGTGGATTTCCATGCTATTCAGACTTGTTTATTCTTTCATAGCACTTTACCATCAATTTGTATTTCTCCAGAAAAAACCCTCCTGCTACATTTATATCATCTTACATTTATAAAAAAGTTAGAACTGATATATTTTTATTGAGTCTTCCAATCTAAGAACACAGAATGTCTGCCTATTAGTTAGAGCTCCTTTGTGTCACTTTAGTGTATGTGTATGTTTAGTCACATAGATTTTATCAAATTCTTGTTTGATTCTTGCCTAGGAATTTTATTTTACTTTTTTGTTGCAATGAGATCTTTTGTTACATGTTCTAGCAGGGTTTTGTTGGTATATGAACAATGTTGATTTCTGATTTTATTCCGGCAATTTTACTGGCAATACATTTAGTATATTTTCATTAGTTCTTTGGAATTTTCTAGATCTATAATGACACCATCATCATAGACAGATAGTTTTACTTGTCCTCTTCTGATGCTTCTGCCTCTAATTTCTTTCTCTTGCCTAATTACAGCTTGCCCTTTATGCATATTGGGAGGCACAATTCACCCCATAGCAGGACAAATATATTTACATTAAGAATATTTTCCTCTCATCTTAAGAATTCATTTATATTTCCTCTAAATTTATCAATAATGAGTGGGTATTGATTTTGGTTTAATGCCTTTTCATGTACTCTTGGTTCTGTTCCTTCTCACATTTCCGTTGTATTATACCTTCAGCATTCTCTTTTCCACCAACTCCTTTCTTCATGATATAAACAGAAGCATACCTATTACTCTAAAAATATTCCCTCATGCCCTTTTTCTTTTTTAAAATTAAGACAGTAATGTATATTTATGCCTTCTCTTCCTGTCTACACTCAAGCATTGGTATTCATTTTTAAATGTTATCACATCCCTTGCCCATATTTTCCTCCTATACAGTGCCCTAGTGCAACTCTTGAACATAAATTCTTGTAAATCAAAATCTGAGTTTTCTGTGTTTAGAATGTGGGGTCTAATTGTCAGGTTTTTCAGGGCCTAAGAGGGACCCTGACCATATTCTTTGATATCCGTCCTTAATAATTTAGGCATGTTGCCGCCAGATGGCAGTAGCGGAAGTCTTTCTGTCTGAATTGATATTGAGGATGTTTATTTAGCCTTTGTTGCTTTTTGAATACCACCTTCTTCTTTTTAAGGGAAATACATAAATAAAATGTATGCATATGAATGCTGCATCAATTTTTCAATCATGGCCATTAATTACATAGTTCCCAACCTTAGCCTCTTTATCTCATGTTTTCATTAACATTATCATCCTAGGTATCATCTTTGATATTCATATTTTGAAAAAAGTGTATATGCACACACATACATACAGACTACATGTATATATGTATGATATACTATATATGTAGGGGCAGTAAGAGAGGTAGATATGTTTTAAGAAATCCACTCAGATGATTGTGGGCCTGTGGCTGGCAAGTCCAAAATTTGTAGGTCTGGCAGGCACCTGGGAATTTCAGGTAAGAGTTGATGTTCAAATTCTACAAGAGACAACCACGATAACATCCAGACTAGCATCTTTCCAAATGGCTGGACACCACAGCCAAGTCATGTTGATACTAAAATTAACTGTCATAGTCCACCTTTTGTTAACTGGGCATCTACACACATATCCTTGAACAACACTTAATTTTCAAATAAAGATAACAACATCATATTTCCACTGACTCAGGCAGCCAAACTCTACTGTGTCACGTAGAGTTAACAACTACCCTACGTTCCCCAAAGCTCTCCTGTTCTCCCTTCCCGTGCCTTCAGTGTTTACCATCAGGTTACCTGCCTTTTCTAAATACACCTGGGTTTTTTGTGCTTCCATGCCTTGTTTTTTAAATTATTTGCTATCAGAGATTTATGTGATTTCTTTCACTTTTAAATATATATTGTATGTATTTTTTCTTACAATGTTTACTATCTTTTTTAGGTGTGAGCCCCATAGAATTTCCACCACTAGTTCACGCATGCACCATTGCCATGGTGTTCTTGTGCCATGTGCTCTTTCTGTCCCTGCTGTGATCCCAGTCCCTTCTTCTTCCCTGTAAAATAGCTCAGTTTTGTAGCTGTCTTTTTATTTTCTTTATTTTTTAGTTTTGTCTTGCTGTCATTATTTTATTTTTTCCTCAATCTTCTATATTCCTCTTATAAGGGAGACCACCTGGTGTTTTTCTTTTTCCTTCTGACTTATTTCACTGAGCATAATCCCTTCAGGCTCCATCCATGTTTCTGCAAACTTTTTTATTTAATGTTGTTTTCTTTATTCAGAAATCCCTCCCCCAGCCTCTGTTAGTCTCCTTCTATTTATCATTCAGGACTCAGTGCAATGAGCTCTTAGCACGTGGTAAACCTGATCATGTATTTCCATAGCAATGCTGCTCAAAATTAGAACATGGTTTCTGGGTGAAATCCAGAAGAGTGAGTGTAAAAATAAATAAAGGTATGGCCAATGAGCTGTCAGAAAGATACGCCACATAACATAAGCTACGATAATTACAAACAAAAATAGGCAGAGAATTAGTCCTTGTATGGGGTGACAAAGGTCCCTCACAGAACAACAGTCTGCATGGGCATCTGGGTTCACGTGAAAGCTGGACCTCTACTGTAGCAATGATATGTAAACCATGCTACATGTTAACATTTATATGACAGTAATAATGTCATTAGCTTTGTCTGAATTAGGAGATAATTGGGGGACATATTCCTGTGAACTTGGAGCCATACACACGTAAATGTCTACACTACAAGCCAATGTGTTTCTGTTTAGCTGACATTACAGCACTTCTACTCGGTTTATTCTTTTAAAATATAGCCCTCATGAGCCAAATGACCTACACACTTTCCCTTCTTCTTTTCTAAGGATGTTACTCTAGAAGACTAATAATCTCTGGAATCTGATCTGTTTGTGTATTTTTTTCCTCAACACACCCTGCAGAGAGAAACAAGTATAAATACTTGAGTATTGTGTGGAAGCAGGAGGAAGAGCTGCCTTCAGCTGTTAACAGGAAGGTGGTGGCGGGGCTTATTACCAATTACGAGAGTGTGAAGTTGCTGCTCCTCAGTCTGGGGTGCTCTCTTGCTCACCCCCTTCCCTCGGGTTCTCCATCTGGCTAGCTTCTATTAAAGCCAGCAACGGATCTTAGCTGTGAAAAGAATCTGATTCTGGTTAACTTCATCAGGAAAGAAATTCACTGGAAAGATCTAGGGTAATTCATAGCATTATAGCAAAGGTAGGGGAACCAGGTTTGGGGAATAATTCAGACCCAGGAAGTCAGGTGACTAGAATGACTGCTAAGGCCATGGTTAGGACTGTCCTGCTTCAGGTAGCAATGACCATGGCCATGGCTGTGACCCTCAGGTGATACCACTATGTAACACAGAAGATAGCAGAGGTTGTGGTGTTTGTCTCTCTATTATGGACTCAAAATTCCCCTTGCTTCTTTGTACCACTTGCTGCAGAAGTCAAGTCCTAAGTGGGAACAGCAGATTGGTGCAAGAGTCATCTGTACCTTTCAGAGACCCGGGGCGAGTGTCTGGTCTTACTAGCTACTGAGTATGAAGACTCTAAGTAGGACTCAGATGAGGGAAGGTTCTTCAGGTCGGCGAGGGGGTTCTGATGCAGGGACTCCAAAACTTGCCTCCATATTCCTCTGGTCTCTCATTCTCAGAGAGTCCATTCCTGACCTGGGAAACTCAGTCCTGTTCCTCCCACTTAAGGTTCCACACAGCCCTGCGCTTTCCACACTTCTGATTCATTGTAAGTCACAATGCCTAGGATCTCTTTGCAGGCAGTTTGGGATGGGGTTTACATGTTGTAGATCTCTGACCTCCAGCTCCATGCCCGTGTGAGTACAGACTGGTTTGAATTCTAGGAGAGGATTTCCTTTCTTCTCCTGCTCCAGCCAGTGTCAAGGCTGAGAGTGGCATCCTCGCCATTTCCCTGAGCAGGGAAAGGTTCTTGTTCCTTCACTCAGGCCTCACCTACTTAGAGCAGGTTTTGTAGGGTCGTGGGGTGGTGACGAGGCCTCAAATCCCACCTTCCATCCCTCCTGGGCTTTGTCTCTTGCCTTGTTTGTGAAAGCGCTGGCTCCTGGCCTCAAAGGACTGGCAGTCTAGACCCCTCTCCTCTTTTCTGGGTCTGCACTGGCTCCAGATTCATTTATAGTCACATTCTTGCTTTCTTCAAATTTTATTTAACCTCACAGCAAGGCCCCTTGTTTCCCCTCAGACCTTACCATATAATAAAAGTTTTTTTTTTTAAATTATGTAGTACTTTTATGAGTCTCTAGTGATAGGTTTTCTCCTGATCATATGGCTAGAAAAGACAGCTTCCAGTAGAATAGCTTCCAGTCTGTTTCCAATTTTATGAGTAACTAATGGATACTTTAATTATCCTAAAAACAAAAATACTACTTTCATGTCTTTCTTGGTCATTGTGTGCACGTGACAAATCTTCCATAGGACAGCAAAAAAGGATGGAAAAACCATTTTTCCTAATAACCACCCCCCCTTCAAATTTTGGACTGGGTCTGACTGTCTGGGTGGGAGAGGTAATTGGATCAAGTCCCCAGACTCTGTCCTAGAGATTTCCCTGTCCTTTCCCCTCTCATGCCCACCCACCGCTTCAGTCCTCAAGGGCCTCTGCCTCCTTCAGCACTGGGCAGGTGACATCACCTTGCTGCCCTATGGTGCATCTTCAGATGAGACTAGAGGGTTCCAACATGACTGTGCTAAAGGCGAGGGGAAGGCGGAAGGAAAATAAGTGGAGTGAGTCTAGAGAAGACGTCCCACAAGATGTCATTGGGTCATTGCCAGCTGTGGAGCTCCAGGGGGGTTTCTACACCCCAGTGCATAGGGCCCCATTCCTCTCACTGTCCAGGATCACGTTTGCACTTTTGACTGTGGGAGTCCAGGCTGAGAAAGCAAAGCCAGGCCCTGCCTCTTATGCTAGCCACATGCCTCTTCTGACAGTGTTGGTTTTCTGTTCGAGGACCCTCTTATCTCTTAGCTGGCACTGGCCTTAGTTGGCGCTGGCAACCCCTTTACTCTCAGACGTGTCCCGCAGGGGCCTCTATTTTTACGGGCATGAAGGCATCAGAGTTTGTGTCTAGACCAGCCTGACCACAAACAAACAAACAAAAACCCCCACAATAAACAAAACCCAACAACAACAGTTCACACTGATGTGCAACAAGATTGCATTTTTGGAGCACCAAGGTGGTAATTCTGACCTTAAACCCAGGTGGATTCATCCATGAATTCCAATCCTAACTACACTGTAAGGACATGGTGCCTTGAGAACGAGCCGGATGACTTGAGGTACACTAGAGGTGTGCTCATAGGTCCGCTCTTCACCAACTCCTGAACTTGACCTTACTGTTTTAGTTTTGTTAACCTCAGTTTACTTCCCTGTATAATGGAAATGCTACCCACTTCATGTGTAGTTGGAGCAACAAGCACAGCTGTGGCAGTCTGCTGAGAAGATCGTGTACTAAATTTTGACACTCTGCTGCTCTTTCCATTGCTGGGCTCTTAGAATATTGGCAGCCAGTCTCCTGGCCACATTCCTTATGCTCCTTAAATTAGAAGATTGGAAGACTCTGATGAATCTGACAAGCTTAAAATAATCACACATACTGGTAGAGGGACTTACCCGGACAGCCTTCTTCTAAGGCAGCGCTCCTCGAAGTCTCGGCACCCCAGTATCAGCATCAGCTTCACCTGGGAACTTACTAGAAATGCTCCCCATCCTTGTCCCAGATCTAGTGAGTCTGGGGGTCTGGGGATAGCCCAGCACTTTGTCTTCAGAGGCTGCCTCGGTCCTTCTAATACAGGCTAAAGGTTGAGAGCTGCTCTGTCCACTATATAGTTGACAGCAGGTCTTGATGATACTGGGGTCCTGGGCCCTGAAACTATTTTAGTCCCAATCTCCCTTGCTGCTTGACATTTTAAACACATCTTTTAAAATCGAGGTAACCTTGGTTTACACTGTTGTTTTAGAAGTATAAGATCTCTCCCACTCAGTTCAAGCACAATTTTAATATTTTTTTCTTCTGAGGAAAGTTGTGGAGATGTTTTCCAAAACCTGATTTGCTTGTTCCTAAGCACATGTTTTGTCTGCTTATTTCATTACTGCCAACCCAGTCTGAAGTTATGAAAATTGGTTAAGGTACGGTTCACACTCAGCTGTCTTAGCCCACATCCCAGGCTAAGAGGAATGAGTTGGGGGAGGCTCCCCGGCACAGTTCAGTGGCTGCCCACCCTGGAGCGGAAGGGACACGTGGGCTGGGTGAGCAGCAGGGGGAAGCCCACAGTATGAACTGACTCCCCACTGGGCCCAGGGCTCCCTTCGCTCTTCAGCTGAGTGGCCAAGCAACAACATTTTGCTCAGCATAGGGGCTGTAGAAGGGGCACAGCCCCTTCTACAGGAGGGATGCCAGGGTGGGGAGGGTGAGGGTGCAGCTCTGTCATGCAGCAGGCTCTGAGTAGTGATCAAAGCTAGGGACAGGAGGTGCTTCTTTCAGTAACTTCCCAGCCCCCTGGTAATTAGAGGGGCTCTGTGCTGGAGCAGGATCCAACTTCAGCTGGGACTGGTGCCCAGCCGTTTATTCTGAGCTGCCTTTAAGTGGGTGGAGCCCTATTGCTTTGCGCTTAAACTCTTACAAAAGAAGAAATTTCCACATGGTAATGGGAGGCCAGTGGGCTAGGCCCTGTGTAGTTGGTGTGAGATATGAGTGGCATTTGCTTAAAGGTATTGAAGGCTTTCGTTTTGTGGTTTGGAATGAGAATGTAGTCGCAGGACTGTCTGGGAGGATGACACCTGCATTTTATTCTTTTTCCCAATGAAGCTCTTAGCTCTGGACTGAGGCTCCTATCCCGAGGTGTTGTGTATCGGATGTTCAAGGCCACCCCTTCTGTTACTCGACAATTTCCCAGTTTTCTAGTTTCCGCTACAGGAACCAGGGCTGATGATTTGCATTCGTAACAAGTTTCCAGGTGACGCTCATGCTACGTTCCTTTCTTCCCTGTTTCGTGAGTGTGAGAGGCACTTCTCAAGGTGGTAGCAGATGCTTCCTGACCTCTAGGTCACATCTACTGTGGAGTCACTTTGGGGTTCCCTCACTGCTTCTCCAGTCATTAGAAAAACCATAAATAAGCTAATTCCTTGTATTAAGCCCCTTTCTGTGTGAGAAAACTAGAGTTATTTCTGTTTCTCATAACAAACCAATGCCTGGCGCAGTAGTATACCAAAATAACTATATATGACAAGAGGACACACACTAATCCTTTGCTCTATATCAGGCGACTATGTCTAAATTATGTATTCTTGATATTGTAAGCAAGCAGTGTGGGGGAATTTTTGTCTTCTGGCCCCTGGATTTACTGAATGAGGTTGGCAGTGCACTATCTGTTATTTAAGCAGGACAAGATATTTTTGCAGTGATACATAATCTAGGGCCATCAACCATTCAGTTGTGTCTGGGATGGAAGGTTTTCCCAGGATGTGAGGTTTTTCAGTGTTAAACTTGGGATGGTGCCAGATGACAGGGGTGAGTTGGGTCCTCTCGTGTAACCTTTCCTTAGTCACCTTGAAGAAGTATAAAAGGATGGGGTTGAACAATACTTTCTATATAGAAAATAATTCTATAATGAATGACTCTTAAACTCAATGTTGAAAGTTTAGAATTTATATTGAATCACAATTAAGGTAGTAAATGTTTACCAAAGAGCTCAGGACAGAGACAGTGAATCCCAAATGAAAGGAACCATGGATTGTTTCAAGTGCATGAAATGAACTGGTTTCTACCAGAAATGAGAGGAAAGAAAGGGAGGGAAGGAAGAGGGAAGCAGGAGACATTTATCCAACCATATAGTAGATGGTTTCCTATCATGGTTGGGTAATGAAGGAATGTCCCTCTGGTAGTTATACAACTTCTAAAACTGAGAAAGGACATGAACATTTGCATCAAAATGCTTTTCTCCTCAGTGTTTTCTGCACAGCAGCCTTTACCTCCTTGTTTCTCAAGCTATAAATTATGGGGTTCAGCATGGGGATCACTGTGGTATAGAATACAGATGCCATGTTCTCTTGGGCCAGGGAACTGGTTGTAGAGGGTTTCAAGTACATGAATGCAGTGGACCCATAGAACATTCCCACTGCTGCAAGGTGGGAGCTGCAGGTGCTGAAGGCTTTGGACCTTCCCTCTGTGGTGCTGATGCGGAGGATGCTGGAGAGGATGAAGGCGTAGGAAACAAGGACTGTTAAGCCGGTGACTATGATGTTGAATCCAGCCAGAAAGAAGACTGTTAACTCAATATCATAGGTGCTAGAGCAGGAGAGCTTCATGAGGGGGAGGATGTCACAGAAGTAATGACTGATGAGGGGCTTACAGTAGGACAGCTTTAACATGAGGCCAGTTTCTATTGTTGAGCCAATCAGCCCCATGGCATAGACCACAGCCACCAGCAGGGAGCAGACTTGATGAGACATGATGATATTGTAGAGCAAAGGGCTGCAGATGGCAACGTAGCGGTCATAGGCCATCACTGTCAGCATGTAACACTCAGCAATGACAAACACAAGGAAGAAATAGAGCTGGGACATGCACCCTGCATAGGAGATACTGTTCTTTTGTGACACAAAGTTCACCAGCATCTTTGGGGTAATGACAGAGGAGTAGCAGAGATCCACAAGTGACAAATTGCTAAGGAAGTAGTACATGGGGGTGTGGAGTTGAGAGTTCAGACAAATCAGAGTGAACATGCCCAGGTTCCCTATCATGGTGACTGAGTAGATGCTCAGGAAGAGGAAGAAGAGGGGGAGCTGGAGCGCTGGTCGATTCGTCAATCCCCCAAGAATGAACTCTGTCACTGTAGAATAATTTTCTGCAGCCATTCTTCTCTGGGTGGGAGCCCTGTGGGGATGGGAGAGAAGAACCCCATGAAAGACTGGGTCCTTGGTGAAGCTAGTTTTCATCTTTTGGAGCCAACACTGTGTGATCCTGATGTACCTTCCCCTCTTCCTTTTTTTTTTTTTTTTTTTGAGAAAGAGCAACCCCTATTTGTTTCAAAGTTCATGGAGATGAGAAAGGGGACGAGATATGGAACTTTTACCACTTACATGCTCTCAACTATCCCAGAGCTGTGGTTCTTAAAGTGTAGTCGCTGGGCCAGTAGCAGTATCGGTATCTCCATGCCTGTTAGAGACGCAAACTCACAGGCCTTCCCCCTGACTTAGCAAATCAGACATTCGTAATGGGGTCCTCCAGTCTGGGCTTAACACTCTCTCCAGGTGCCATCAGTGCATGCTAAAACTGGAAACCCTCTACCCAATAGGGAGCAAGAAGTATAGTTCATATTTTGAGTTGGAGATGTATTTTGTTCAGAAATGAAAAATCTTGCCATCTGTGCAGTTCCTAAATTGTCCTCTAATGTGAACATACCGATACTTATCTTAAACCAATGCAGTGTCAGGGGGTGATAGTGTAGTTACAGCTGAATCATTCAGTCAAAGTCGAACTCTGTATCTGAAAGAAGAAATTGGCAATATAACTTCCAAAGATGGTGGTAAAAATAACAGGGGAGACTGCATGTTTAGAAATGTCCTTTCAAGTACTCAATCCCTGTACAAATGCCAGTTATCATTAGGTATTTGTTCTCAGTTGTGACCAGTGAGCCGCTGTAGGGTAAATGGAAAAGTATCAGGCTTTTCTGCTCTCCCACCATTGGTATGATGATAGACACCTGAGGTCCTGCACGCATGCCTCAGTGGGCATGCGCAAGTGGGCGCACCTGGGTTTGGACGTGGGTGTATAAGGGCGGTGTCACGAGGACTCCAAGAGCAGAGTAGGGGAGAGACAGGCAGAAGAATAGGAGAACCAGAGCAACAGAGCAGCAGCAGTAGAAGCAGAAGTGAGAGGCTAGAGATCCCAGAGAGTGAAGATGTGCCGGGGGCTTGGAGGTGTGCCAGCCTCCTGGGCCCCTGGCACTCCTGCCTGCTATGTACATGGTCACCTCTGATAATAACAGCATAAAAAGCCACTCAGGACTCCTCCTTGACCCGTCTACTCGAAATCATCAATAACCTGCTCCGTGCCCTTCCTGGCATCACAGCCCCTCAACATTCACAGTGTATTATGATCACCTGGAGCATTTACTTAAAAATTATGGATAGCTGGATTGCACCAGAGGTTCTGATTTAATTTGTCCTGTGGTGCAACCTGGACGTAGCACATAGTATTGTACTGAGTAAATGCGCAATAACTATTACTACTATTTGTTGTTATTTTCAAATCATAACAACAAAACATAGTCCTATTACCTGCCACTCAAATTATAGATGTATCCTTAAGAAGCATGAGTCGCACATCTGTAGTGAGGTGACCAGAGGCAGGGCAGGCAGGGGGCCAGGAGGCTGCCAGACCTCCCAGCCCTTGGCAAATCTTTGTGCGTTCTCTGGTGTTTTCTTGTGGTCTCGTCCTCTTGGAACTGTGGCTCACCCTCTGTTAGCGGTTCCACTGTAGCCATTTCTGCGTGTCGCCGCCCTTATAGCCGCAGCCCCGTAGGCACAGGTGTGCACACTTACGCCCGCCCGCACCATATCCCAGTGTCCGCCATCAGGCATGCGTGCCTCGAGCCCACGCTCCCAAAGCGCAGGTGATAGCTACAGAGGCCAGCGGCGAGAAAGCCTGGCCATCTGTTACCCCACAATCGCTCATCTTTGAGAAGTATTTCTCGAGCTAAAATCCTTAACTTCCCACTATTTTAATTGCTTTCTTATATTACCATTAACTTTGGTGAGATCCTCTTCAAAGGTCAATCTCATCAGCTCCTAAACTTTTAAGTGTATGAGGAGAAATGTTTAAGATTTCTATGGCCACTTTGTAGGGTAAATGGAATTAACTTGGTTTTTTTACACCACTACCCTCCGTGGCCCTGATGCTGTGAATGCAGAGGGCGCCTGGGAGCGTGGGCGCGGGGCACGCGCCTGGTTAGGTACACTTGAAGCACGAGTGTGGGCGTGCGTAAGTGTGCACACCTGGGCCTAGAGGCCGGGGATATAAGGGCAGCGTGAGGCGGAAGCAGCTGGCTACAAGAGGACTCTGCGAGAGGACAACTGGCTGCAAAAGAGGTGAGACCACCAGAAAAGGCCCGATTTTTAGGGGATTGGGAGTTGGAGGCTCCCCCGTTGCCTCCTGAGCTTCCTGGGCCCAGCTCCTGCCCGCTTGCACTACACACTTTAATACTGAAAAATGCACGTGCTGAGTATAAGTCACTTGGCACTTAAACTCTGCTCTCTCCGGTGCGTTTCTTCCCTTTTCTCAGGGGTGTAGCCTTGAGACATCCCTACAGTGTCTAAGTGTTGTGGTTGGGCTTATGAGTGGGCTTATGTTCCATGTCTTTGTGCATAAGATATAACAAAAGAGGGGGGTCTCCTTCCCAGCACAAGGGGTTGAGCATGGCACTGTGGGGCTTCCGCAGCAGCAGCCGCTGCAGCTTGAGTTGGATCCCGGCCAGGGAGGAGACCCACAAGGCGCCCCAGGCCTGTCCTGCCTCACCCACTGCTCCCCTCAGCACAGTGTATTTCAGTCCACCTGCCTGTTCTGCTCCCCACTCTGTCTGGTAAATCCTCTCACCACCACCCCTTCCCCCCATCTCCACGCCTCTGGTTGTTCCCCAGCTCCTAAAAAAAAAAAAGATAAAAGGGGAGGTTAAAGCTCTGTGAGTTAACTCAAAGTCATAAAGCTGGTTAAAGGCAGAACTGGTAAAACCCAGGACTTCTGAGGAGGAATCTGTTTGCTACTATACTATGTTGCTTTACTTAACCTTTGTGTAACACTTTTTTAGTCAACCAATTTATCGATGTTTTGGAAATAGAGGATGGGTTTCTTTTAGGTGCATTTAAAAAAATAACAAAGGCAATTCCGATGTGTTACAGAAAATTAGAAGCTAAACCCAAATAAGTATTCCCCTTTATTTGGAGACTAATCCTGGTAGTGACCATCCTTCTAGATTTACATATCTGTATGTATAGATGTATTTTTTTTTCAATAAAACATAGTAATCTGTTTTTTAAGTGTAGCATTTTAAAATACATTCTCTCTTTGTATTTGACTTAGTAACTCCAGCACTTTCTTTTCCTGGATGTAAGCTCTTTAAATCCTTAGACTCTAAGGTGGAAATAAGAACACACCTGCCTTGTATCTTGAAATTAATCTTATTGGTGGTGAGGTATTTAACTCACAATGATATTAAAAGTAACTAAGTTTTTTAAAAAAAATACTATTTCCACTTATGACAAAGAAGAAAATACATTTCTTCTAGACCATAAAATAGTTCAAAAAATCTTACATATCCCTTCTGCTCAGTTTTCACCTCTTAAAAAAAGGAACATAAAGACACCACTTTGATATACTATTACCAGATATTAAAGTGCTTCTAAAGCAATGTGTAGTGAAACCATTCATTTTCGGTATAGTTGGGAAAATCCTGGAGAGCATTGATTTTTATTTTTTTTCTATCATAATCATCTAATGATATAAAATAGACAGACTTGACCCCCATATTTTATACCCATTACTACAAGTATTACCTTCAATTCTACTGAACCATTAGAGGCTCAGGATTGCTGCCAATGAGAACACAACACACAAAAAACTTATAGACAAAGGTAACTATATGACTGGAAATAGAAACAGTAGTTCATGAGAGAAATAGTTTTTTTCCACACAATTGCTTTAAAACTGTAGATAAATACCTGCGCTGAGGAAAATTGGAACACGGTCTTCTGGAAATTTTGGGGGATGCCTTGGTTTGAACAGTCAGGAAATATATATGACGTTATAAGAGACCTTAACTTCAAAGCCTAAATATATTCTAAGGAGTCACCACAGTCATGAAAAATGGGTCACTGAGATTAGGAGACCTAGGGTTGGTTTGTATACATGGGCCACACCTCCTCTGGGGTACTGTCCCTCCAGAGACTGGGGTCCTCGCTCATGGAGCAATTAGTCTTGGTTTACACCTCTGCCGTGAATCAGGCTTTTGTCTCCCAGGTGTGCTAATTTTCTTTTTTCATCTTACAGCTTGGGACACAGTCTAAAAGCAGTAGTCAAAACTACTACATCCCCCCCACAACCACCCTAATCATTGCCATCATCATCAGTTATTACCACTATAGTTGTTAGTCATTACTTATTCTTCAGTACACGTAGGCTTAATATATCTAAAGGGTCTAAAAACATTCCAGTACTCTGCTAAAGCAAGTGGTATGGTTACAGTAAAGGAATGTTAATTTATTAGGAACATAGAACTTGTCACCCAGTCGATGAACCTGTAGACTATTATAGCGTGGCAGAAGGTGGAGAGGCTTGATGAAGCTGACTTACATATGATCTCCTTGACCATATAGTCTCTTTCCTATAGGAAATATGGTTATAAGAAAATGTAACTTTCAGTTATAGATTATCCATGAAAACATTGCTAATGGAGTTCTTTTTAAAGATTTTTTTATTTATGCATACAAGAGCAGAGGTACATGTCAGAGGTGTAGGGGGTGAGACGATTCACCAAAGAAAGAGTGGGGAGCAGGACAGGCAGATCGACCAAAACACACTGCTGAGGGGAGCAGCGGGTGAGGCAGAAGAGGTCTGCCCTGCCATGTGGATCCCCTCCCTGGCCAGGGACCGAACTTGCGCTGCTGTGCAGCAGATGCTTCACAGTGCGGCGCTTGACCCACTGCGCCACCAGGGAGGCCCTGCTAATGAAGTTCTAATTAAACTTTTTTTGGAGATTGTACAGTCATATGCAGCTACAAGAAATAAGAGATCCCATACATGCTTTAGGTAGTTTTTTCCAATGGAAACATTTTGCAAAATTATAGTATAATATCATACCCAGGACACTGTAATACACAATCCAATGATCTAATTCTGATTTTTCCAGTTTTACTTGTGCTCATACATGTGTCTATTTAGATCAAAGTAATTTGATCATACATAAGCTTGTATATTTAGTTTCATAATTCAGATAAAAACATCACTTTCATTTTCTAATTTTCAAAATAGTTTTTTTTTTTTTTTTGGTCATCCTCCAAAGGTGACCAGTTATAGTTCTTTAGTGTGGTTGATACTCTCATCAGTTTAAACATATATGATTCAGTCCACTGCAATTTTTATCCTTTCTTGCTCAAGTTTCCATCTTTGGCCCGGGGCATTCTTTTCAGCTTGTCTCTGGAGTCTTTTTTCTCTCTTGCATATTTTTGAGTCAATGCAATTAGTTTCTAACATTAGCTGCTATTTAATAGTAGATGGTCTGAGCTTATGTCATACATCTAAAGCTCCCCTCCTCTTGACCAGCAAAGATTTTGTGGTGAAGTGATATTTTAAGGCCAAAAATTGGGAGCAAGGCCAGCTCTTTGCTTCTAGGATAGTTATTGTTTTTATGTCTTTGCAGCAGAGAAATGGAGAATATGATTTTTAAAGGAAAAAAGACCAATACTTTTGCTAGGATATGTTTTGACATTCATTCGTGGGCAAATTTCTTAAGAGTGATGTTCCTTTTCAATGTTACTTCAAATATATAGATTTTTAACACAAGGACAGTTCCATGAATTATAGTTTTCATTATTTTCTCTGTCTTTTGCTTTCGTCATCATCTTTGGGGCACCTACTTTATAGTTTAGATTCTTTTACTTTGCATTTATTTTTAGTTTCTGATAAATCTTTTTTCCTTTTTATTCTTTGCCTTCTATTTCTAAGGTATTGTTTTGCTCTTGTTACTTCTAATTCATTCTTGATTTCCTAAATTATTTTAAATAATTAAAAAAAGCCTAATAATTTTCTAGCTTATGTTTTATTGCCTGATTTGAGTTTTTCTAATATTGACTGTTGTTACTCTTCCATACCTTATATCATTTTTATAAGGTGTTTAGTTCATTTTAAAGTAATGTAATAGTACTCATTTATTTGTGGGCATGTGTTATGAATTCCCAAAATCACATATTGATGCCTTACTCCCTGAGGAGACTGTATCCAAGGAGGATAAAGGTTAAGTGAAGTCATAAAGTTGGGATCCTAATCTCCTAGGGTTGGTGTCATTTATAAGAAATGAAGAAGACTCCAGAGCTCATTCATTCTCCCATGAGAGGATACGTACACTTGGTGGTTCTCCATAAGCCAAGAGAACCCTTACAGAAGTCAACCATGTAGACATCCTGATCTTAGATGTTCCAGCTCCCAGAACTATGAGGAAATAAATTTCTTTAAGTCACCCAATCTGTGGTATTTTATGGCATCCTGAACAAACTAGTTTAGCATGTCCTTGTGTTTTTTTCCTTATAATTTTACATGAAATTTTATCACACTTCTATAGCAAACTAGTTTTTTCCCTAAATTCATACCTGTAGAACTCTCTATTGTGAAATGTTAAAATATGTGATGACTTGCTGTCTGATACTGTGCTCTTTCTATTTTGGTTTGTACCTCTTTCTTTGGTCTCTATTGTCCCCGCTCTGGTTAGTTTGGGTATGATTCCTAGCAGTTTATTCTGGTAGAGAGCTTTGGTTGGTTTATTTCGAGAGTTCATAATGTACAAACTGCTGCAGTCCCTCCAGATCTCAGTATGGACTCATTTAAATGCACCCACTACTGGAGCATGCAAAATCCTTCCCAGTTTTAGGTGCTATTTTCAGATTGGCCTTTTGAGAGTTACAGGGAACACTTGTTCGTCGTTTGGAGTTTCCAGGTTTGCCAGATTTCCTGTTGCTTCCTTCTGTTTCTTCCTGCACAGATGTTGATACTAAGCAGATTTTAGGTTCTTGAGGGGTTGTGCCCATCTGCTTATGTTTGGAGGTAAAGAGGACAGCATCTCATTTACTTTGGCTATGTATGCTATTCATGAATGGGGCTTTGCTCATTCTTTATTCCTAGTAAATTTCAGATGTGCATCATTCAAAAGTCAACATCTGTACATTCAACATTAAGTTCACCATTACAAGTTTAATTCTACCCTTTACCAAACAATTGACCCCTTTAACCGATTTACTCTCCGTCTTTCCCCTTCCCTTCTGGTGTGCTTTGCTGTTTAGTCGCAGTGATGTTTATAGGGCCACACTATTCACCAAAATTTCCAAGATATTCGACATGTTCCTTCATTAGTCATATTCATACTATAATCACTTGAAGAATATTTACATAAGTAGAATATATTTCTTGAATATATTCTTTATATGTCAAAGATGATATATTAAGAACATTCATAAAGAATATAATAGTATTTTGAATATGATGCATGTATTCTAAAGCATGAAACTAAGAATATTAGTACTTAGTGTTACTGAGTGCTTAATGTATTCTAGGCATCTGTTCTTACAAATATTTTCTTTTGTTTCTCTTTATTTCTAAATATCTGCCTCCAGGACTTAGAAAAATCAATGAAAAGTCAGTCAAGTGAAAGTAGTCTCTTCTGGCTTTGACTATGAGAGATAATTTATATTGGGCAGCTACAATATTTTGGGCAAAATAAATATAATTGTTTTTAAACATTGGATAACAGGTGTTTCTGAGTTATGATTTAGAACAGAAGAGAAACAAATGAAATGAGCCCTGCATTCATATTGACCTTTTGTCTTAAGACATTTTGTAGATTATGGTTCAAAGAAGGTAAATGCAAAAAAGCACAGAATTTTTTTGCTGACTTGATACAGATCAGAGTTTTGGGAGACTAAAGTGATGGGAACATGTGGAAAAGCACATTGAAACCACTATAGAATGAATTGCAGGAAACTTGTGTCTTTGAGTATCAAAGATGTGAGTTTCCAAGATATAACTCCATGAATCTGGGCAAAGAACAAATATTTGAAAGCTTTAAGTCAAATAATTAGTTACTAGTACTTACATAGGAGAGATGTATTACAAACAACCGGTAAGGAAATCTCAAATGGCTATGACATTCTGTAAAGAGCCCAGGAGGTTCATGTCTTATTATTAGCATTAAATTACTTCTAGAATAGTCTTTTTTTTTTTTGTCAAAACAAGCCTTATGTCAAGCTTTGTGAACACCAAATTGATCTACAAGTAACTGACTTCTGAAACAAGTTTAAAAATTAAAAAAAAATAATTCAAAGAGCCAATGATGTTCAGCACCCTATCAAAAATTTCTAGGTATTAAGCAGAAATTGTGTAAGAAAATAAGGAGAAAGTGAACTAACAGGCCTGATAAAATTGAGACAAAATTTTAAAACAGCTATTACAAATTTGCCGAAGAATTAAAAGATGTGAACATAATAAAGGAAGATTAAAAAAGGAACAAAATAGTACTTTTAGAGATAAACATATGTAATGAAAAATGTATTGAGTGTACTTAATAGCAGATTAGATGCTGAAAAGATTCAGTTAATAGTTTCTGTTCCCCTGTCAGTCCATTAACTTGTGGAAAGATACTAGTCTAACATTAACTTGTGGAAAAATACTGGATGGTCTAACAATTATCCAGTATCTAAAAATACTGGATGGCCTAACAAGCATTCATCCATGCTTGATGGATGGAAATATAGATGACCCAGGAAGTACAAAATCTTGATTATTGTTGGTACTAAGGATTGGGTAGATAGGTGTATGATCCTTTTTATTTGTTTGTTTGATATTTTCTAGTATAAAAAGTTAAAAAAATTTTTGTTGGGCAGTGGATACAAGAGTAGAAGCAAAAGCTCTAAAAATTCTAGAGGAAAAATTCATTTCCCCCCCTGATACTTGTATAATCCAGGAGGTTTTAGACTAAGTGCAAAAGCACGAACCATAAAAGAAAAAATGACAATTGGATTTAAAAATGTACACTTTGAAAAAGACTAAGTAATGAAAAGATAAGATATAGGTGGGAGAAGATATTCAGTGTCAAAGGGCTTCTATTCAGAACATAAAAAGAATAAAGAACTGTTACAACTTACTAAGAAGGCAGTGCAATTACAACTGACTCCCAAATTTGGAAGATATGCAGATAGTCTAGACACACATGAAATGTTGGTCAATGTTGTTAGAACTCAGGTCAATGTAAATTGAAAGCACACTAACATAATACTGAATGTCCATTAGAGAGGTTTAAAAACTATCAAGTTCTGTTGAGCATGTGGAAGAAACAGCTCTCATACATTGCTATTAGAAATGTAAAATTAAATGACCTCTTTATAATATTACTTGGTCATCCTTATAAACTTGCCTATGACCAAATAATTCCATTCTTTGGTGTTTACATAAGGAAAATATGTTCACAGAGCGATCTATTGTGTGTGCTGCTCACAATAGCCCAAACCAGAAATAATCAAAGGTCCAGCAACAAAATTTGGGTCTATTGATTCAACGAGCTGCTATAAATTACAATAAAATATACAATATATAAAAATATACAATAAAATGAATGTATTATTGATACACAAAAGTAATAATCTCAAAAGCATCATACGGTGCAAAAGATTATTACACAAAAGTAATAATCTCAAAAGCATCATACTGTGCGAAAGAGTATGTTATTTCAGATTCCACTGGTATGAGATTCTACTATAGTTGGCAAAATTAACCAATAATGATAGAAAGCAACTCAGTGGTCGCTGGGACTCTGGGACTGGGAGATTGGCTGCCAAGGTGCATAAGGGGACTTCTTATGGTAATGGAAATTGCTATTACACAATAGCTATAAAATATCTTTGGTAATGTATTTTATCAATAAAGTTGATGTAAAATGGGAAAAAATAGCCAATAAGCAAAAAATACCCAATGTTTAACGTTTCTAGCAGTCAAATATGAGTTAAATTCATGGGATGCTATTTGCAGAATCAAATTGGGTAGGGAAGTTTTTGAATGAGAACATCTATTGTTAGCTAGGATATGGGGGGAAGCACACACATATAATGCTTGTAGAAGCATCTGTACATACAATTCAGCACTGTTTGAAAAACATTTAAAAAAGCACATTACTCAATTGCACTTTCAAGGTTTTATGCTAAGAAAATGGTGTTGTATTTGCAAAAATGTACATTTTCTTTAGCATTATTTGTTATAGTGAAAAATCAGATATAAAAATAGTTCTGAATAAAAATAATGAAGACGACTAAGTTATGGTTCTCATTAAAGGGATACCATGCACCTATTACAAATGATGTTTAATTTTATTATTTACATGTAAGATGTTACTTATTTTTTTACATGTAAAAACTTTAAAGTATATATATATCATGATCTACTTTTGTCAGAAAACAATACTAAGCAAACTAAATGCATTCATAAAATTATCAATACGTACTCAAATGTCTCCTAAAGATTTTCGTGTATGTGTATGTGTATGACTATCTCTATAAAATACCAGCCACTCAAGTACACCTAAAATCTAGAGTCTGATTGCTTACTTTTAATTACTCATTTTTTTACATTCCAGCCAAGATGAACCTCCTATGAGCTCATAGACTAGGAGAGACTGGGAAACTGGAAACTGAGCAAGATCTGTGACACTTGGTAAGTGGCTTTACTTCTTCAGCGCTCTTTGGTGTCTTTGTAAGATAAGGGTGAATGTTAGTCCGTGGATCCACACATTGCTGGCATTGTAATCACTTTGGAAGACTTAAAAAAATGACTGCTTATATACATAGAGATGCTGATCCATAGGTCTGGGTGGAGCTAGAGTATCTTTTTAGTAAAAAACACTCTAGGTAATTGTGGTTCTCAGCCAGGTTTGGTAAATACTGAATTTACCTCTGTGTCATTTCCAGAACTTTTTCAGGTCTAAAATTCTGAGTGTGTGATCTTGATTGTTAAAGTAAATATCTGAGAGATTGAGACATTGGTTAGGAAATTTTTTTCAAGGGAGAAGTTGGTGTTAGGGAGAAGACAGAAAAAGATAAAAACAAATCATCTAGGAAACGGAAATTTGATTGTGTCCTTGCTCTGGGAATGGGACTGGCTAGGATTCAGTGTGAGAGCACTGAGAAGCTGGAGTCAGCGGGGACAAGGAGTGGAAGGAGAGGTAGTTAAAGGGAGGTTTGACGGATTAGTATATTAGAGACAGTTTGGAATTGGTAGAAGTTGAGAACTTACCTCGTAGGGAGTTTTTGTTAAGTTACCATTAACTTTACAAGCTATGAGAAGGCTAGGGATCATGGGTCTCATTTCTTGCATTGGGATTACACAATTAACTCCTGGAATAAATTGGAATATGAATAAATTGGCAAAAGTCTTATCCTAAATTATAATTAAGTCCTTTGTGTAAACCTTCTCTTGCCTAATCACCTCTTTTTATTAATGTCATTGTATATTTATTGGTTAATTTCCAAGAAATTGTCAGATATAAATGGGCAAGAACCATGTGTTGTGCACTTGAGTATCTCTCACTGGGAGAAAAATCTCATCTAATGGTTATGAATCAGGACCTGGTCAGACAGACTCAAGCAAGTGGTCTCTGAAATATGTTTCTGTGAGCAACTTAGCATTAAAATGGATATCATCATTGCGAAGGGTAAATAAGGATATATTTTTGTAGAGGTTTGGCTCATGGTTGTCAGGAGTCCACATAAGGGTGCTTTGTCAGGGCATTGTTGGGTAGTTAACAAGTGATAATAATATTTTCACAGTGACTTTTTCTCTTGAGAATACTAGATAAACATTAGGTAAGACTTTTTTTCTAAAAGCCAGATTAAGCAATATCAAGGGTCTAAACAAACACTTTTCTTCCTCAGGGAAAGTAATCTCTGAGGAAATGGTCTTGAGAGAATTTCTTTCTTAGTAATCAGAATTACTGATATCTGTGTCCAGAATAAGACTGATTAGTCTCCTCTTATACATTGGTCAGGAAAACACACTGTCGCCTTCCTGAAGACTGGGGGGCTTTTGGGCACATCAACAACTGGAAATGTGTTTTCAGTGCAGAGAGAATTACAAGGTAATTTGAGCTTCTCGAAGGAGTGAGTTCCAGGCTTGAAGGAGTGAGTTCCAGGCTCAAAGCTTCATCTTTATTTACCAAGGTCATTGTCCTTGCTGGAAGACTGTGGGCAAGACAATAGAATATAGCATTGCTGCTCTATCCTAAGGGAAGGTGAGTGCCTGGCTGCCTCTAGTCAGTCTTGAGAAAAAGTCCTGAAGTAAAAGTCCTAAAAATCATACTGCCCACCTTCACCTTTGGCTACAACTGAGAAATTTTGGGTCTTTGGGCTGGCTACTTAACTCTCTCAGCTGGAAAATGGGGATAATACTATTGTCTCACAGCTTAGAACATGGCCTCTCAAGAGCAACCATCTAAATAATGTTGTAATAATTATCATAAAACCTAAAGCTCTGGAGCTAAGAGATCTTGGAAAAACTGTGATCTAAGAGCAGTGACCCAGAAAGGGAGCCATGAGCAGGTCATGGTATCTTCTGCCAGGTAGAAGGGGCTCAGGTTTCATTAACTGAAACGGAGGCAAGAGAAAGGCAACTGACTTGGAGACCTAATTGCCATTGACTTCTTTTCTGACACCCACCTCTCTCCAAGTGCTGGTTCTCATTCTGAAGATGGTATGGAGCCCCATGTAATTCTCTGGATCTGGGTTTGTGAAGACAGATGCGTAGCACATAATGAAAATCTTTCTACTGTACCAAAGTTCAAATCTCTCTGTGGATTCCATTCTCAAGCTACTGGGAGGGAAGTAGTGATGTTTCTTTCTCTTTAAGTGTTTTTCTTCTCTATTCCCTACAGACCCTCCTCCCACCTCTTTAGAGGAGAATGGCAGCTGACAACTCCTCTGTGACAGAGTTTATCCTCGCAGGCTTAACTGACAAGCCAGGACTCCAGCTTCCTCTCTTTTTCCTGTTTCTAAGTTTCTATGTGGTCACTGTGGTAGGGAACCTGGGCTTGATCACCCTGATTGGGTTGAACACTCGGCTCCACACCCCCATGTACTTCTTCCTCTTCAACCTCTCCTTCATAGACTTCAGTTACTCCACTACCATCATCCCCAAAATGCTGAAGAGTTTTGTCTCAAAGAAGAATCTAATCTTCCATGCGGCATGTCTAACTCAACTCTTTTTCTTCTGTTTTTTTGTCATCTCTGAGTCTTTCGTCCTGTCAGCTATGGCGTACGACCGCTATGTCGCTATCTGCAAACCATTGGTGTACCCGACCATGATGTCTCCCCAGATCTGTTTACTACTTTTGTTGGGTGTCTATGTGATGGGGTTCTCAGGGGCCATGGCCCACACAGGAAGCATAGCAAGTCTGACCTTCTGTGCTGATAATCTTGTCAATCACTTCATGTGTGACATCCTTCCTCTCCTTGAGCTGTCCTGTAACAGCAATTACGTGCATGAGCTGGTGGTCTTTGTAGTTGTGGCCATTGACATTGGAGTGCCCTTGGTCACCATCTTCATCTCTTATGCTCTGATCCTCTTCAGCATCCTCCACATTCCCTCCACTGAGGGCAAGTCCAAAGCTTTCAGTACATGTAGCTCCCACATCATTGTGGTTTGCCTTTTCTTTGGTTCTGGGGCTTTCATGTATCTCAAACCACCTTCTGTTTTACCCCTTGAGCAGGGAAAAGTGTCCTCTCTGTTTTATACTATTGTGGTGCCCATGTTAAACCCACTAATCTATAGTTTGAGGAACAAGGATGTCAAAGTTTCCCTGAGGAAAACCGTGGGAATAAAAATGCTTTCTTGAGAAAAGTATTTGAGAAGGGAGATACACACAGAAAAGTATAAGTCTTTGAGCATTTATTACTGATTTGTCCTGTTACTCAACTCATCTTTCCTATTCCAATGTCATTATATGCAGGGTTTTTTTTATATGATCCCAGATCATTTAATCTTGAATGGACTTTATAATTTGACCTAATCTCCTCAATTATCTGACATTGGTGACTTAGAATGAGTATACATGTTGATCCAGGCTACTAACCACTTGGGGGCCATGATTGGAACAGGAATCCAAGCCCTTAAATTCCAGTCTCTTTATTTTCCTTTAAGCCTTGCTGTCTTGCTTCATTTTGGCCCTTGCAGAGTGTATGAATATGGTGCTTTAGCATGTTAAAATTTAATTCTATTCATATATTTTAAAGTAACCTCTTAATAAACATCACATTTTTATTTAAGATGGTAGGATGTGAAAAACTTATTTACCATGATCTTCACCAAATGACAAGAAAGGTGTGTTAAGACTGTGGTGTGTGAGTGGGAAGTACGTAAATACCAAACAGCATGTAAAGTATGGTAATTCCTGAGATTATTGTGGATGCCTTGGGAACCAGTTTAATGGAGAAGAACTCCTATAGTTTTAATAATTATGAAGATACTGAGTGGAATGTTTCATACATTATTTGAAGATTAAGAGAGTCAGGATCTACAATGTTTTTCTAAGGTTTAATTTGGGTATTTTAGCTATGATGGAAAAAATCTGTGACTCAAGATAACCAATTAAGTGTCTAAATTCTAAGGGAGGAGTAAATAGTTTGGGGTATCTTGTTAGTTATAAGTCAGTACCAGGTGGCCGATTATTAATTTAGATTTCATAGAATTTTAAGGTACTCTAGATTACACTAGTCTCTTATAGATATGCATGGGAGAGGGTAGTTTACCTCAAATGCTTTATAAATCTATAAAATTGTGTAACATTGTACACACACATATACACACATGTGCATGTATGTGTATATATCAGAACACTTTGATCTCAATGATTTGTTAGTAATAAAGGAAGATTCCTTGGAAAAGTACTAAGTACTGGGGGACACTTCGATTTATTTGCTTTTTGGGGGGAAGGTTATCTTTTTGTGGATAAAGGAAAGTTTGGATGAATGTAAGCACTCCAATTAAAAGACAAAATCAAAGTAAAACACTTTATAAAACCAATATTCAAGATAAAAAGATGAGTTAAAGTGAAAATAGTGGTGATGTTAGTGTTATGGCAGGGGGAGTTGTTTCTTTTTTCTCTCCCCTTTGACTAACAAGCAACTGGACATCCATAACTGAACATTAAAAAATGCCTCTGCATACTGCACCTCAGTAGTTGGGAGGTTTGTATCCACCTGTAGATTGGTACATGAGCAGGGACATTTGTGGGGGCTGCATATCCAAGGGAGTTGGTGATACCCATCCTTGCTCACCATGATCAGGATAAAGGGAACCTGCAGAATGCAAACTGGATGGATACTCATATTTGTTAGAGAAATTCTGGAGGTCCAGACTGCCTGGCTGGAGAATCTGGTAGTTATTAGAACAGGATAGAGATGAGTTTGGAGCAAAGGAGAGGGAGGAAATTGTCAAGGCCTCTCCCTCACCCCAGATAGACAGACACACACCCTACACACATATCACACACACTGCACATGGCTGTGCTTTCGTGCCTTATTTAGCAGCACCAGCATCCTTTCTGCAGGAGAAGTGGAAACCGGTGACCTGTCCTACAGAGGAGGTGGAAAAGGAAGTGGTGAATGATTACCTGGCTTTTCTGCCAGTTATAGCAGAAGGACACATTTACCTCAGGAAGCACCCATGTTTTTGAGGAGGTATCTCTGACCTCTGACTAGTAGGAAGAGAAAAGGGAAGGGGAAGGTGAGAATATTGAAAGACATCGAAGGAATTCTTTTCCTTTTTGTCTGCTTCAGGATTCAGTGGAGTTCATCCTATGGAACTCTGGGAGTGTTCTGCTATGGAATCCCTTCACTGTGGAGACCCCAAAGTTCCAAGTGCTAAGTTGTGTCTCCTCCCACTTTGCCACTAGTTCCTCCCATTAGCTCCTGTTTGCATCTGCCAGAGCCAGCCCTGGTAGAAGAGACTATGAACTTGAACTAAGGTGCCACATTTTGGGCTACACAAGAGGTTTTCAGCAGCCAGCTTGTTGAATTTAAAAATCAAAACAAACAGTTTTAATTAGGTTAAGTATTAGACCTCAGAATTCAGACAGACAGAGTGAGTGAGTGTGGGGAGCAAAGGAGGAGGAGGGGGCCCACTGGGCAATGGTGGAGGGCTGTAGGTTGAGTTTGGTATGGGTTATAGACTTTGTGGTGGGTGTGGGGTAGTTAATCCATCTGAAGAGTTGTGAACCTATACTTTGGAATCATGTATGGTGGTGTAAAGTAATGTTTCCTCAATAAAAAATATGGTAAACATAAACTGATTTGAATGACAAAAAAATACAAAAAGGAGGGTATATTACTTCAAATATGAAAGCACAAGTACATACCTCGAACTCTATGAAAAATAAAGGGAATATGGAATCACAACCTAGAAAATGATAAGTCTCCCCATGCGGTACCTATTCACTGAGCAGTTGTATAGACTATGTTTTCTCTGAAAAGTATGTGCTCCCTTTCTCTGGCTGGGGCCACAGGCAGCGTGGGGACATGGCAGTGGGAGGGCAGGTAACTCCCCTGCCCTGCACCTCCTGGTGAATGGTGCTGATCCTGATGCCATCTCAGTCTTCCCACCCTTTCCAATGGTTTCACTCTCTCCTCTTGCTGAGACCGGTCCTCATATTCCTGGCTTCGTTTCAGGTCAGCAATACATTATTGTAAACTGTCGTCTCCATGCTGTGAGTTACTTCCCCTGAGCTGATCTTATGACTGGAAATTTGCTATCTTTTGACCTACGTCACCCATTTTCTCCACTCTCATCTCTGCCTTTGTCAATCATCAGTGTATTCTATGTTTCTATCACTGTTATTTTTTTTTAGATTGTACATATAAGTGAGATTATACAGTATTTGTTTTCTGTCTGACTTATGTCCCTTAGAACATTCTATGTGTACAATATTTTGTTTTGGGTTGGTAACTCCTTAACTCTGAACACATTTTAAAACTTGACGTTTTGTTTACTCTCTCACCCAAAGTTCTGTATCTTGTGTTTTTATCTTATACACATCCTGAGATAAAGGACTGTAGTTTTAGGTAATTTTACTACTTTTATCTTTTAACCTTCATGCTTGCTTTGTAAGTGATTGACTCACTACTTCTAAGTACAACTACCTTCTCCAGTGAGATTTTTCTTTTGTGTGTTTTCTAGATGTTAGTGCCATTTCCATTCTGTTTAAAGAAATTTCTAACATTTCTTAGAAGGCCAGCTTAGTGGTGATAAACTCCTATTGTTTTTGATTTGTGAGAAACTTTTTTTTTCATTTTAACAGATTTTGTTTTTTATTATATATATTTTACTTTTTTTTCATTTTTGTACAGTGCATATTTCTCGTCGCCATGAAATTCCCATCACCAATTCACCCGTGCGCCATCACCATAGTCCCTTGTGCTCTTCCCACCCATTTTGTTCTTTCTTCCTCCTCCTCCCAGGAATGTCTTAGATTTATAGTTGTCTGTTGATTTTGATTTTTAATTTATTATAATTTTCCCCCTAGTCCCTTACTTGTTTCCTCTATATTTCTCCTATAAGAAAAACACCCAATATTTTTCCTTTTCTTTCTGGCATATTTCACTGAGCGTAATCTCTTCTAGCTCCATTCATGTTGCTGCGAATTGCATGAGTTTATCTTTTTTGATTGCTGTGTAAGATTCCATTGTGTATATATGCTACATCTTCTTGATCCAGCCATCTATTTGGGGGCATTTAGGTTGTTTCCATTGCTTGCCTATTGTGAAAAGTACCACATATAGGTGTGCAGGTGTCCTGTTGAATTAGTGTTTTTGTATCCTTTGGGTAAATTCCTAGGCGTGGGATTGCTGGATCACATGGGAGCTCCATTTTATTAGTTTGAGGAAACGCCACACTGCTTTCCATAGTGGTTGGACCAGTTTGCATTCCCACCAGCAGTGTGGTAGAGTTTCTTTTTCTCTACAATTTGTTGCTAGTTTTTTTGATATGTGCCATTCTCATTGGTGTGAGGTGGTGTCTTATTGTGGTTTCGATTTGCATTTCTCTGATTACAAGAGATATTGGCATTTTTCATATGCCTATTAACCATTTGCATTTCCTCTTTGGAGAAATGTCTTTTTTTTTTTTTTTTTAAAGATTTATTTATTTATGCGTACAAGCACTGGGGTACAGGCCAGAGGTGTGGGGGGTGAGAGGATTCACCACAGAGAGC
>JAGFMF010011443.1:7732925-7779866 GCA_019455555.1 Galemys pyrenaicus | reverse complement strand
CTGCTCCCTGTTCTCTGTGGTGAATCCTCTCACCCCCTCCACACCTCTGACCTGTACCCCAGTGCTTGTATGTATGAATAAATAAATCTTTAAAAAAAATAATATTACTTCTTTCAGTCCATGAGCAGGGGATATCTTTCCATTTTGTTGTGTCTTCTATTTCCTTTAACAGTGTTTCATAATTTGTATAGGTCATTCAATTCTTGTTAGGGTTATCCCCAAGTATTTGATTTTTTTTGTTTCAATTATAAAAGGATGGTTTTCTTGATTTCTTCTTCAGATTGGTTGTATATAGGAAGCCTACTGATTTTTGTGTGTTGGTTGTATATCCTGCTAATTTACTAAACTGGTTTATTATTATTTTTAAAAATTTATATATATTTGACATCAGTTGTGCTCCCCATTTCCCACCACCATTTCACCAGTGCACCATCACCTCAGTCCCTTTGCTCTTTCTGCCCTCATCCCATTCCCTCCCCCACCCACACAGTGTTTATGATTTGTCCCTGTCTTTTTGTTTATGTTGTGTTGTTTTTATTTTTGTTTTTTTCATTGTTATTATTCTTTTTCTTGGTCCCTTATTTGGTTCCCTTATATTCCTCCTAGGAGATAAACCATCCAGTATTTTTCTTTTGCCTTTCGACTTATTTTGTTGAGCATAATCCCTTCTAAGCTCCATCCATGTTTCTACAAATGACTCCAATTTGTCTTTTTTGATTGCCAAATAGTATTCCATCGTGTATATATACCACATCTTCTTGATCCAGTCAGCTATTTTTGTGCATTTAGGTTGTTTCCAGATCTTACCTATTGTAAACAGTGCTGTAATAAACAGGGGTCCAGGTATTCTTTAGAATCAGTGTTTTTGTGTTCTTTGGGTATATTCCTAGGAATATTCCTAGGGATTGCTGGATCATATGGGAGTTCCATCTTTTGTAGTTTGAGGACCCTCCACACTGCTTTCCATAGTGGTTGGACCATAAACTGGTTGATTATTTTGATTGGTTTTTCTGTGGAGTTTTTAGGGCTCTTACATTTATTATATCATTTGCAAATAGTGATAGTTTAGCTTCTCCTTTCCCTATTTGGAGTCTATATATGTTTAGGAAAGCTTATTTTAATGAATTGTTTTTTTTCTCATTTGTAACTTTTGCACAGTGATGTTTAGAATAATGGTTGAGATTCATTAGACTTACCCTGGGATTTGGACCATTCTAAGTGTAAATCAAAAGGAGAGGCACTATCATTGCTGAGTCTTAAGAAAGATGAAAACGTCCGTGTGGTGCATGTTTATTTACTCATAGGCATACACAGGTCCGCATGCAGTGGTTTTTGTTGGACTTACCTGGTAGAAGATGACTTTTGCCTTTGTGTTTTCATTTCTTCTCTGATAGGACTTCTGCCATTATCCCAGGATCCAAAAACTATGTAATCTACTAGTGCAGCAGAGCTCAAATTTCTCCAAACTGAGATTTATTCCTTGGCTGTAAAATGTCATTCTTTATAAAAACCCCTGGCATGAGTTTACACACATTTAGTTAGTCTGTATATGAATGAAACTTCTCTCAGAGAACTGTTTTCACAATGTGTCCAGGATGAGGACTGGGAACAAAATTCATCAGCATACATTAAGTATCTTTTGTTTGCTTAATAAAGCCCACCATGGTTTCTGAACCCTGTGAAATTTGGGTTTGTACCAATCATGATTTGACTTGAGATTTTGGAATCTCTATATGTTCCTCACTTTATAAGTGGAGATGATAGAAGTGTGGGAATGCAAACAATGATGTAAACCTATATCAATTCAGTAAAAATAGTAATAATGTAAAATTGAAGAACAATAGCTTATTATTCAGACGGTGAAGACAAGTCATAAGTGGATTCACCTAATTTTATATGTCACTTAGTTCCCCTTATTTGCCATACAAAGTATCAGTAAATTTGATTTCATTATTTGATACCTGCATTGGTTTAAAATTTGACCAAATGAAAGAACACTTTAGATATTAACTTAGCAACAAAACAGATCATCATTTGTGGCAGTGATTCAATCAATAGCATGCTGTTTACTGGTGCCCTCAAAAATATAGTTACGTTTTCACATTCTCTTATATAGGTTTTATGAGTTCTTCAATTAATCGTTTTTCTAAAGAAAAAGTAATAGGTCTAATAGGTCTAATGTTGTGAGGAATAAATGAGGTAAAATTGTGCATTGTTTTGGCTCTGAATCTGAGGTACGACTCTCTTGTTCTTTTGTTTCTTCTGAATTCTTCATCCTGTCAGCAGTGGCATACGACTGCTATGTCGCCCTCTGTAAACCACTGGTGTACACATGAGTGTCCCCTCATATGTGTTTATACCTTTAGTTGGGTGTCTATGGCATGGGGGTTTTGGGGCTTTTGCTCATACAGGAAATAGATTGTTTCTGACCTTTTGTGCTGACAACCTTGTCAATCACTATATGTGTGACATCCTTCCCCTCCTTGAACTCTCCTGCAATAGCTCTTACATAAATGTACTCATGGTCTTTATTGTTGTGACTGTGGTGTTAGGGTGCCCACAGTTGCCATCTTTATCTCCTGTAGTTTCATTCTCTCCAGCATTTTCCACATCAGCTCCACTGGAGGAAGGTCTAAAACATTTAGTACTTGCAGTTCCTATATTATTGTAGTTTCTCTCTCTCTCTTTTTTTTTGGGGGGGAGGGTCAGGAGCCTTCATGTATCTCAAACTACCTTCTGTTTTACCCCTTGACCAGGGTAAAGTGTCTTCCCTCTTCTATACCATTGTGGTGCCCATGTTCAACCCATTAATCTATATAACCTGAGGAATAAGGATGTCAAATTTGCTCTGAAGAAAACCTTGGGTAGAATGTCCATCTCCTGAAAAAAGTATTAGAGATTGAAAAAAATAGATCTACCTTCATTAGTGAAGATGATGATTTGATGAGGAAGCCAAGCTCTACAATTTCTTTCTGTGCTATATTGAGAGGAATTTTAACTTTCCCAAATAGATTTATTTCCCCTCATCCTGCATTTGTCCTTTATTTTGTGAAAATAGTTTCTATAATAACAGAATATTCAGCAGTTTAACAGGGTGTAACATCATTTTATCCCATACTTTTATGTTAGATTTCATATTTTGGTGACTCAAATATTTGTGTGTTGTGCAAGGGCCTAAAGGTACTTGGTACCAAGATGGGATCAAAATGACAGTTTGAATCCCAATCCAGTTTGTTTTTCTTTATGCCATATTTTCTTGCCTCTTTTCTTTCTTGGAAGATTTCATTTCACATGTTAGTTGACCTGGCACATTTAAACTGTGAATATATTCACAGTAATTTCATGCTACTTTTCACAGGATAATTTTAATATATAGCATTTTGCAAGAGAGTAGGAGGTGAAACATTTTTTTGTTGAGCTGGTCTTGGAAAAATGACAAGATCAGTGTTTGATGAATTTTGTAGTGTGTAAGTGGGATGTATGTTAGCTTTCAGCTAGAGGCAAGTGTGGGGACCACTAACTTGGTGGGTGGAGCTATAGGGACATAGTTTAGTGAATTAGAACTTCTCTGGGAGAGAAATATAATTTATGGGATACAAAGTTGTTGGGTAGAGGTGGCATATGTTATTTTGAGACTGACAAAGATAGAATTGGGAAACTCATTTCAAGGGTTATTGTGGTTATGGACCAAGTTAGTTGAGAACTGCACTATCTGATATGGTAGCCACTAGTCATGTGTGGCACTGGGCACTTGAAATGTGGACATCCAAATCAAGACATACTATAAGTATGCAATGTAACTGGAAAATGCACACCTGATCTTTGAAGAGTTAAGATGAAAAAATATTATATTTCATTGATAACTTTTAAACTGATTACTTGTTGGAATGATAACATTTTGGATATATATAATGAATAAAATATTAACACCAAAGTGAATTTTTATGTTTAATTTTTAACGTATCTATTAGAAAGTTTAAACAGATACGTAGCTTGCATCGTATTGCTATTGGGTGACATTGGTGTGGAGAATGTATCAAAATACTAGATGGTTGCGAGTATACATAGTTATTGGCCAGCACCAAGTTGTTGTTTATTAAGAGTCAGCTGCTATTGAATTTTCGAGCACTGCAAATAGTCATGATATTCTAACAATGGGGCATATAGGAACGCGGTGGTGATATAAGGATAAGTTCATAAACCCACAGTGTTGTGCAATAAGAAGTAACTATATAAAAGTCAAAAGAACAATTTTTGCTCTATACTCACCACTAGCCTTGTATAGTATAGAAATTATACTATACTAGTATAGTATAGAAAGTCTCAAATTTCTTTGAGAAGTAATGATAAGTGAAGTGCTGGGGAAATACTTTGACTTACGGAATTTTCATTAGGAATATTCTCTTTTATTGGGAAACAAGAGAAGCTTGGATAAATGTTTAATTTTACCTTTTGACTGCTTTCCATTGTTAGAATGAAAAGAGTAAACATAACAAGAAGAGGATTGTATTGTAGATGATATTTAATAGAACCCTGAATTCAGAAACAAAGAATTTAGGAATAGTTAGTGGACTAGGTATGTAGTGCAATGGAGGTGATGAGAGAAAATGGAAACCTTATTTTTAATTTATTGAATTTATTTAAAAAATGTTGTAATCATTCATATACAAATATTAATTATATAGTTCATTGAAGTTTGGGGATGTGGTTCATTAATCCATTATTCTCTGGGAGAACCCAATAGCCTGGTATTGGAGTTCCTTGGTGAGACTGCTGGGTTCTTTTTCTCTCTTACCCATATTGGTGTGGTCTCTTGTAGAGAAACTGATCAGCTCATTCTCAGATCATTTTCACAGGGAATTGTTCCATGTCTGACTATATACTTGGTGTCTCTGGGAGGACATTAGCTCAAGATACTCAACCATCTTGTCCTGTCTCCTATTTTTCTGTTTTGATGCCAGTACCACACAGTTTGATTTACTGCAGAGTTACAATGATTCTTGAAATCAGTATGTTTCCTATCATCATTCACTTTTTAAAGTTGTTTTGGTCCTTTCAGATCCTTTGAATTTCCATATGAATTTTAGAATGGGAGTGCCTACTTACCAATAATCTCTCCAATATAGTATATTCTCAACATTTTTAAATTTTGCAATCTGATAGGTAAGAGACAGTCTCATAGTATTGTTATAATTTGCATTTCTCTACTTATAAGGAAGATTGGGAATATTTTCATGTAATTGATGGCTATTGGTATTACTTTTTATATAGACTTTTACTGCTTTTCTTAGATTTTGATGTTCTCAATTTTGAAGGGAACTTTTTTTTTTAAAGATTTATTTATTTATGCATATAAGTACTGGGGTACAGGTCAGGGGTGTGGGGGCTGAGAGAATTCACCACAGACAGAGCAGGGATCAGAACAGGCAGATCAACAGAAGTACAATGCTGAGGGGAGCAGCGGGCACAGCAGGAGAGGTCTGCCGCGCCATGTGGGTCACCTCCCCAGCCGGCAGCAGGGATCGAACTCGTGCTGCAGCAGCTGCCGTTTGCTTCATAGTGCGTTGCTTAACCCACTGCGCCACCAGGGAGGCCCCTTAAGGGAACTTTTATTTATCTTATGTATAGATTGCATAATTTTTTGACTTTCGACTTAAACTTTTGTTGTTTCTGGGTTTTAACCATGGATAGAAATGTTTTCTTTCTTCTTCAGTTAGGAAGAAATTCACTCATTTTTTTCATGTTTGTATAATTTCATTATTTTTTTACATTTGAATGTATGATCTTTTTAGAAATTGCACCAGTGTACGGTGTGAGGAATGGATCCAACTTTATCTTTTTCCATATGGCTATCCAGTTGTTCTAGCACCATTTATAAAAACTCCATCTTTTCCCAACTGATTGGAGCTGCTGCCTTCATTACATACTAAGCTTCATAGGCACTTGGGCTATTTCTGTGCTTTTCATTCTGTTTTATTCATAAGCCAGTTACACACTGCTGTACCTATAGAGGCTTCATAATATTTTTATGTCTTGAAGGTAACTTCCCACATACTGTTATTATTTTTTAGGATTTTCCTGGCTATTCTTGTTTAATGATAACCTTTATAATTTACCTAATTTCATAAAAATAATAGCTTATTTGTTGATTGCATCTTAAATTTATAGGCATGCTTAGGGAGAATTGACAACTTTGGCTCCTGAGACTGCCAATCATGAAGCATGAAAGTATCTTTTTTCAGGCCTACTTCAGTATCTTTTAGGAGTGTCTCTTAATTTTCCTGATCTATGTTTTGCACTGTAATGAGGGTTCTATCATTCTATCTTCTGATTATGATATATATGAATTCTTTTGAGTTCTATGTTAATTTTGTACTTTCTAATATAGTTATTATCTGCACAAGTTTTATGGGTTATTTTAGGTCTTTGAAATATGTAATAAAATCTTCTAAAAATAGACATAATTTTACCTGTTTCTCTCTGATTCTGATGCCTCTTTCTGATTCCTTTCCCATTTACAATTGCATTTTCTAATATATTTGAGTGTTACAATGTTAAGTAATAGCGGCGACTAGGCAACTTGGTTTTAATCGTGAATGCATTTTCAAATTAAGTTGCTGGCTTTGGGCTGAGATTTATTCATTTTAACCTCTTAAAGAAGTGTCTATCATTCCCTGTTTCAAAGAAGTGTTTTAAAAGCAAAAATGGACACTGAATTTTTTGTCATCTTTTCTTCTTTGATATTTTCTTCTCTCAAAATTTTCTTCTTTCTCAGATATTTAGTATCTCCATTTCTACAGAGTCTTCTCCTTCTAAACATATGCGAACCTGCTGTGTCCTTAAAATTCCCTTTGATACACTCCCTCTTTTCCCCATTTTTCTGTCCTAAGTTAGGAAGAGTAACGAGTACTTCTCCACATTCAATTTCATGCTGTATTTTTAGTATCATATATATACACACAACCTCTTGTTTATATTTGTCTTTTACCCCAGTGTTAGTGTAACACTCCTGTCTTGATGCATTTGTATCTCAAAATATGATTTTTCCACATTGGCAGGTACTGCATGTCTGATTTTTGGGGTGTGCTTAAGACCTAGGTTCAACTCTTATTGATACCCCTTGATTAATGTCCTGAAATTTAGATATGAGGCCACCAGATGGATGGAGACACTTGGTCAGACTGAATTTGAAGAAGTTATACCTATTCCAGTTTTTCAATGGGTGTGAAGTTTCAGTTGTACAAAATGAATAGGCTCTAGAGATTTGCTGTACAATACAGTACCTCTAGCCAACAATGCTGACTTACATACTTATAAAAATTTAAGAGGGCTAATCCTATGGTGAGTAACTTTGCCACACACAAAAAGCCAAAATAAGACACAGAAACAAGGCACATAACATAAAATCCCACTATATTCTATGTCATATTTATGAGAAAATATACAACATTATTCAAGAAAGTAAATTTTAGAAAAACTTGCACCGTCATTCAAATAACCAGTTCAAATATTTGAGAGGAAACTTTTTACAGCAACTCGGTATAATTTAATATCTATCTACTTTTTCAAATGCAGAAATTATAGAATTATGGAATAATTATTGAATGCAAAAATGAAAAATTCATATAGTGAACTTCTGCCTTCGCCAAGATAATAGAGAATATGTACTTTGATTCTTGGCCTCCAAAATGAGGTATCTTTAGAAAAATGTCACCATGGTTATGTGTGATTCTTCCCTGCTGTCTTACACGGCACATTACCCAATGGCAACACAGCATTTCTTTTTTTTTTTTTTCCGGCTTGCACAGGTTTTAAGCTCTTTTGGAGCAACTTCCACTGTTATTTGGAACACAGAAACTCTAGTAGCTAGTTTTAAAGATATCTAAATACTTTTACTGAAGAAAGGTAATGTGCTGAGGGGCTTTGCCATGTGGGATATGTTAGGACCCTAACCAATTGCTGGAACCACTGTTACTGAAATTTGCCATAGCTGCCAAGAGTAAGCCTAGAGACTCCCCCTTTAGTGCCAGCCCTGCACCCCACCCAAGGCTCCAGAAAGAGAGGCTCCAGTTTCCACCCCTGGGATAAAGAGTCTGGGGGGATGTGAAATTCTGTGCAGAAGTCCAAATGAGCGCTCTTTGTGAAAACTACCTCATTTTTTAATATTAATTCCTAGCAGCAGAGCACCTAGGAAAGCTGCTTTTGGTCTCCAGTCAGGTCTTGGTACACACACATGTGAAAAAAAAATTCTCCAATACCAGCTGATGGCTACAGTGCTATGAGATGATGTGTTTATTCTTCAATTGAGAGGAGTATCTGGCATTAGCCTTGACTTGAAATCACGATCTTTGGCTCAGAATCGATGCCAATGAAAGCTTTAATTTTCCTACTATACCAAGGGAAAAAAGTATAAATGCTTAGGCCACCCTCTTCCTGTACCACCCAAGCCTTTTGCTTCTAGGAAATGGGGGAGCAGAGACAGTAAGACTGCACTGCAGACACGAGGCTGAGCCAGGGAGAGAGCAACTATGGTGCATCTGGGCTTTGTTTTTCCTCCTTCCTAACGTGGAGGTCTTAGCCCTAATTATGTTCTGGGGTTGGATGTGATTGAAGCAAGGGAGGCAGAGACTGTGATGTCTCTGGGTCTCTTCCCAGTTCTCATGCCTGATTGAAAAATGGTTCCTAACCAACCTGAGAAATGATCGGCTCTCCCTGTGATGCTACTTCTCTGCCTATGCTCTGAGGACAGGGCTCCCAGGTACCTTCCAGTTCAGCACAGCCTAGATCACCAAGGCGCCTGAGCTGCTGACTGTCTTGGGCACTTCTCAAACAGGAACTGTAGTCATAAAGTGTCAAAAGAGAGAGGAAGAGACCAGCACTCCTTCATTGCTCGTCTTCCTGTGTTAAGGCGAGTCATTCTCCTGTTCCAGCAATAGAAACTCTCATTTCTGAGTCATGGAATCTGGCACATCAAGAGATTCTTCTCTCCTACCTGCGGGGTCGACTCCAAAGAGAATGGCAATAGGAAGTGTCTCAGAAGCGGCTTCTTTCAGTGTATCGCAAACAGACGAGCTCCACTTCCACTCTTCTGAAACTTGCCCGTTTTAACTGCGGTCTCTCCTCAACATTGTGAGCTTGTCTTTACTTTGTCTCAGGTCTCCCCTATTTCTTGTCATTCAAATGGTAATGGACTCTATCACAAGGGGGCCACCTCACACATACAAGTTTGTTGTGCAAGAGTCTACTCTTCTGCTTCCTTGTCATTAGCGATGACACTTTTAATACTTGTAGCCTGTGGTCACTATGGGATCTGTGTCCCTCAGGTCTATTCTCTGCTGATAGTTAGTTTGTATTGGGATAGAAGTTGATGGTGCCGTGGCCTGGCTGGTGGCAATGGTCAGTCTGTCTGTGACCACACCACCATCAACCACTGCTACTGTAACACATCTCTTCTCCCCAGATAAACTCTTTGATCAGCACCTGTTCTTAAGTTGGTGGATTTGGGGTCACATTAGAACTCTTTATCTTCATTTCTTCCATGCTCACCTTTCCCACCACCCTCCATTTCCTCTTACCTGAGTACAACTGAAGGCTGTTTCTTTTTCTTTGGATCAGGAAAATGTTTGTACCTCCTGGGACCAATAGCTACCACAGTGGTTTTCCATTTTAAACGTTATCTGAAGCACTTGGAGAGCTTACTGAAATGAAGATTCTAGGCCCCAGTCAGTTGTTTTGGTCCAGTGGGTCTGGTGTAGGACATGAGAATTTTCATTCCTGTCAGGTTCCCTGCTGGGTCATCCCCTTGTCTTTTATAGCCAAGTTGCAGCACATTGACCAATCTCCCCAATAGCTGGTCTCTGGAGTGGAAAGCACTGAATGTTTCTCCTGAGTTGGAGGTAAACTGACATGTCAACTGTGCTCTAATTTTTGAATTTTTCATATGTTCTGAACTGTAAGCATTTTCTAGCTAAAAAGTGAGGGTTTTCTGTGTGTACACTCTTTTTCCATTATTTGGTTTTCTTCCCCTCAGACTTGGACTCAGGTACCCAGAAGATTCTGTGATGAAGATTCATGTGAAAATGATTTGTTAGGAAGCAGTCCCAAGTAAATTCAGTAGAGAACGCAGAAGGGAGACTGAGGAAGTCTGAGAATGTGTGTGATATTTAGTGAACTCTGATGATGGGCAGCTTTGGATAAAGCTTTTGTAATCTTTGAAGACGGTACCCCAGGGTGGTCCCTAGCCAGACCAGGCACCTGGAGTGTTTGTATCCTGCGCTGAGGGGCACTCCAGGAAGTAATATTCCTGGCACTCTGAACACTCAAGAGAAACAGGCTCTGGCATCCTGAGTGCAGCCCTCTGGCAAATAAAAGAAGACACTAGCTGTTGGGAGTTTGAGAAAGCAGATTCAAAACTGCTATGCTGAAATGAGAACAGGATTTGAGGGTTGTGAGGGGTGCACTTCCCAACTGGCAGAGGTGTTTGTGTTACTGATGTGACAGTAAGAAAAATTATATTTGACTCAATCATTTGCCTCCTGAGATTACTTCCTCCTGAACCTAGTTTTTCTGCTCCTAATGTGTTATTATGAATAAAATTCACAATAGTTTATATCTTTATCATGATGTTCTACATATTGAATGAACTTTTGGTTTTGCTCTTTGTGAGTAAATTCTCCCATGTAATGGAAGGGAAGAAGCCTGTTTGGGAATTCAGTCTCCTCCTATAGCTCCCATTTCATTTACCCAAAGTTTGCATAGCATGATCTGGGTCTCTGGAAACAAGGCTGATATGTGACCAATATAGGGAAACTGCTGGGCCGAAGGGGAAAGTCTTTGAGGAATTGTGGTTACTCCTTGGAGATGATTAAAAATATTTCAGCAGAAAACCAGTTCCAAGCTCTATTTATGGAATTTGGAAAGAAGAATTAACATACAACTATGTGCATATGTGAAATATGTAATCATATGTTTATTCACAAGAGGAAACCTGGTTTAAGCAGATGATTCCCCTCTATGTAAATGGGCAAATTTTTTTCTGGGCAAAAGCAGATGATTCCTCTAAAATGGGTACCTATACTTCCATGCCCAAAGAGAGTAAAGAAGGGAGAGAATCCATTTTCTTCCTCCATACCCCTATTCTTAGGGGAGAGGAGTGGCTCATTACTGCTAATATGCTGGGAAACTGAACTAGGAATGAATGGCCCATTCCCATTAAGGCTTTCTTTTAGGGGCGACCCATCTTCTCTACCAATATTTACCTTCTCTTTCATATGTCTCCTTCCCCTTGTTAGAGAAGGCCTGATGTTATCATGTACCCTTGTTTTTGGGTTCACGAGACTTATCTGGGGAATGTCGTAAGGCGATTAGAGAATTCCATCATGGCTGCAAAGCTAGTATTTTCCCATTAGCTTTATTTGTATGAGCATATCTGTAATCTCCTTATGTGTGGCTCCTTATGTTATTTCTCAAGTCAGTTCTCTCCTGAAAGTGCAAGGATAGAATGTATGATTATATTCTTCTTGTGATCCATAATAGTTCTTTGCCCAAATATGCAGGCTTTACTGGCTTCCACTTTCTTTTGCTTTCTCAGTTTCTCTGCCTGTAATGCCCTTTTCTGCTCTCTGCCAATAATCCACTTTTCATTCATGATTAGCAGTAATTTATTTCTAGTATGTCATAAACCCAATACCACATTTTCTTAGAATAATATAAAAGTCACAAAAATGGGGCATGGTTTCTGAACGATAATTTAAAGTAAAATAAAGATTTGGCCACTAATTTGGTATAAAAGCAAAAATACACTATGTACTAAATAAAATATGTGCATGCAGAACAGACTCATAACAGCTCACATAAGGATATCTGAACTTGTGTCAGATACTGTCCAAGAAATGGAGTTCGTGCAGGAAATAAAACACACAGGGGAAAAATACCAGAACCTACACTCTCCACTTAACATTCACAGTGTCCAGAATGTAGTCCAAAATTATCTAACAGAACCAAGATGATGGAAAAGCTTCTCAAGAATAAATCCAACTGTGTTGGACCACAAGAGAAACTGGATGTTGGAACTACAGATAAGAATTGTTATTATACCTTTACTCATTAAGGTAAAACAAAACATGTTTTCAATGAAAAATCGCCATGCAAGTGTTAATTTTAACATATAAATACAAGCACTGAAAAAAGGGAAGCCCTATAATAGAAAAGTACAATTTCTGAAATAAGGAGTGGTATGCTTAACAGCTAAATGGACATGACAGAAAAAAAGAGCAAGCAAAATTGAAGATTTACCAATGGAAAAGATATTTCACTAAAGTGAAATACAGAGAAAGCAGATTGAGCATCATGAACATAGCCTTTCTTAAATTATGACAAATGGCCAAACATATTTAATAGTAATACCAAAAATGAAAAGAGAAGAACTGGGCACAAAAAATACCTGAAGAAAAAAAATCCTTGTAAATTTCCCAAATTTGATGAAAAAACTGGCATTTTTAGATATAAGCTGCTAAGTAATACCAAGCAGACTTAACATTTAAAAAGTTTGTGAAAGCACATCATAGTGAAGTTATTTAAATCAAAGATGAAAAACAAACCTTAAAAATTTGAAAAAAATGAACTATTACGTACGATATTCATATTCAACTATGGAAGCCCAAAGAGAAGAGCTACAAGTTTAAAATACTAACAGGAAAAATAAACAGCACTGGTAATAGAAAAATTCTATATTTTGCAAAAATATTCAAGAAGGAAAGCAAAATAGACATTTCTAGAGAAGAAAGATATTAAAGAATATCGTAGTATGTTGTCAACTGATCTGCTATCTAGGAAGTGATAAAAGCTTTTGACTGAAGGAAAATGATATCAGGTGAAAACTTGGACTCTTGAAAAATGAAGAAAAGAAGGAAAGACTAAAAAGGACAGTAAGAGTTGAAAATAATCTGATAATGCAAAACCTTAATTTTTCCACTTTAGATATGTTCCCAAAAGAACTGAAAATATATGTTGTAAAGAGTAGCACAACTGGGCTGGAATGGCTATCTCAATTTCATATTAAATAGATTTTTAAAAGATATGTTACCAAGGAGAAAGATGAGGCTTCTTAATGATAAGAGAAATTATACATTAGGGGTTATACGTATATACCCACAAATAGAATTTCCAAATATATAAGGTGAAGCTTACAATTAAAAGGAGAAATATATATTTGTATAATTATAGCATCACTGTCAGATAATGACAGAAAAAGAAAACAGTTTTATCCATAATTTGAATAACACTATCATGCACCTTGACACAATTGATATTTGTACACTTAACGATAGGTAGTAGAATACAGTTTTTTAAAGTGTGCGTATAGTAAGCCCTCACTTAACATCAATAGTTTCTTGGTAACTGATTTTAAGTAGGGTGATGTCTAATGAAAGCTGGTCCCTGAAGAACATCCTTTCATTCAAGGCCGGCGAGGAATTTTTTTCCCTCATCAACATTATGATGAAACAATATTGAGTGAAACCATATTTGAAGATGTGCTGTGTTCCATTTATGATATAATCTATATTCTATGACATTACTCACATCTCAATAAATTTAAAGTAGAAATCATACCGTTCAAAATTTACTTCATGAAATGGCCTCCTCAATTTTTTTGAGAGGCTGGAAGGGACCTTAGCCTGATACTAGCCCTTCATGCAAAAACCTGCCTAGATTATAGTCCTTTCAATTCATGATAAAATTTCTTCAGTTGCCCTCCTTGATCATCAATCTTCCCTGACTCCCAGATCCTTCCCTTTGTATGCCCTTATATAAGGCCCCTTTGGAGCTTACCAAAACCTTGCTCTTTTGATTTGAATTGATCCAATATGACCTTAGCCTGGGAACCCTAAAATACTCCATTCATAAACAGCAATAAAGGTATATGCCCTGGGCCCTATAATTCTCTGACTGTAACCTGCCTTGACGTCTCAATGTGGCCTCTTGAGACATACCACATACTTCCTCCAGGACTGTGAATAATAACCTTTTCTCTTTTGGTCTCTCTTGATGGTAAATCACCACTCACTGTCTGGAATCCTGTGCTTACTGAACAAAAGTTAATTTAATAAACTCAAAATACTACAGATTTTATATTTTTGATCACAATAGAATTACTTTAGAAATCAGTAACCATAAGATAACAAGGAAATACCTCATATTTTAAAAATTAAGCATTGTATTTTAAAATAAATGGATAAAGCAATTTATCACCAGAGAAATTAGAACATTTTTGGAATTGAATGATCCTGAAATATACCTGTCAAAAGTTGGGAATAACTAAGTAGCACATAGAAATTTATAGCTTAAATGGTAATAGAATAGAAAAGAAGATATTAATGATTTCAGTTATTACCTTGAAAGATTTGAAAAGTGAGTGTAAATTAAGTCCAAAGTAGGCAGAAAGAAATGAAAAAGAACAGAACAAAATCAGTGAAATAGGGTCTCTCTGGTGGCCCAAGTGGGTTAAGTCACAGCACTATGAGAAGCACAGCACTAAATGAGAAGCAACGTGCAGCTACTGAATTCGATTCCTGGCCAGGGAGCTGACCTACATGGTGCAACTGACCTCTCCTGTCTCACCTGTTGCTCCCCTCAGTAGTGTATTTCAGTCTGTCCACCTATTCTGCCCACCACTCTGTCTCTGGTGAATCTTCTCACACCCCAGTACCTCTGGCCTTGTGGCTTTCACTGCCTTGCCATTAATGAGGGGTGTGTGTGTATGTGTATGTATATATGTGTGTAGGGTGCAGAGGGAGAGTGCTATGAGACCACTCATTGAATTGGTGTTGAATTTAGCTCGAGCTTACTCAAAAGCATCAGATACCTTTATTTTGTTCTGGGTAGGATTGGCGATCGAAGACTTGACTAGGATTGCTACTTAGCACAGTGTTTATCTCCATATTTAATTCTTATTTCTGATTCTCCTCAGATTGCTTTGCATTTGGTATTAAAATTTTCTCCATACCACTTTTTTTTTGTTCAAAATGTTTCAATCACATTACAATAGCTTGAGACCCTTTAAGTCCTCTAGAAAAGTTGGAACATGAATTAATTGTTAGAGTAGTGAAAAATCATGAGAAATTAAAACAGTCCTAGTTTAATGAAGACCCATGATATAATCATAGAAAGGAAGAATCAAAACTGGTGAGCATAACTTTTCCTTAAATTGATCTACAGTATCAAAGGAACTGCTATCAAGATACCACCATGATTTTGACCAATTCTATAATTTATATAAAAATGAGAAGGAGCCAGACTAAACAAAACAACTTGGAAAAATAGGAAAAAAGTTGAAGGATTTACACTATTCAGTCTCAAGTCTCACTTTAAAGATTTGTAATCAAGAAAAAGTAGTACTGATATAGTGTATATATTGATGAAATAAGAGAACAGCTTAGAAATAAACTCATAAATATGGTTAATTTATTTTTAGTGAAGTTACTAAAGCAATTCAAGAGAGAAAGGATAGTCTTTAATAAATGACATAGGACAATTGAAATCCATATGGTACAAATGAAGTCAAAAGGACTATTTCATTAAAAATCGTTTAAAAGAAAATTCAATTGAAGAAAAATTAGAATATGTTATGGTGTTTATACTATATGGTGAACTAAAATATATGGCTATGATTTATAAAGGGTGGACAGGAAATGGAATTGTATTTTTTAATATTTACGTAGAATGCTAAAATTATTTGAAAATAGATTTTGATAAGATAAAGTTTCATGTTGTCATGACTGTCAAATACCAGTAAGATAGAATGTAGTTAATAAGCCATAATCATCAGAAGAGCGAATACTAAAAATACTCAACTCTTTCAGTTTACCAAACATACGCAACTCTTCCAATGTAATTTATTTCAATAATTACATTGAAAATAAAGTCTAAATATGCCAATTAAGAGACAAACAATATTGGATAAAGAAAAAAATCTAAGTCAAATTATACAAATCACATTTTAAATGTAGAGATATTTTCTTTGAAAAATAGCATGCAAGACTAATCATAAAAATATAGCAATATTAATTTCTGTTTGAGTAAACGTCATCCTTGGGTTATTTAAAAGGTTCATGAGAGATTTCATACTAATTTAAGTATCAAAGAGTTAAAAACACAACAATTCTAAATGAGTACCCACCTAATAAAAGACCTTTAAGTACTTTAAGTACTGACAGAGCCAAGGGGAGAAATGTCGTATTAAAACTGGGTATTCAATACTCTTTCAGTAATTGGAAATGGACAGAAAATCATTATGGGCATAAAAGACTTTGAATATCACTATCAACTAACACAAAGTGACCGTTAGGGGACATCTCCTCCAACAATAATAGGTTTTTTTTTCAACTATGGAGAATTCACCAAGGTTGACCATATGTTGGGACATAAAAAAAGTTTGAATAAATTTAGAAGAACTTAAAGCATACAATGTTCTCTGACTATGGTGGAAAATTAGAAACTAAGAACTCTGCAAAAATCTCAATATTTGGAAACTGAGCTACACAATTCTAAATAACTAATTGTTAAAAAATAACCCACAATGGGAACTAGAAAATATTTTTAAATTGAATACAAATAGGAAAAAAATGCTGAGCATTGTGCCATCTAGTTAAGGCAGTTTCTGGAGAGAAATTTATACTTTTATTTATTTTTTTAAAGATTTTATTTATGCATACAAGAGCTGGGGTACAGGCCAGAGGCGTGGGGTGGGGGTGTGTGTGAGAGGATTCACCAGAGACAGAGTGGGGAGCAGAACAGGTAGATCCACTGAAACATACTGCTGAGGGGAGCAGCGGGCGCAGCAGGAGAGGTCTGCTGCACCATGTGGGTCACTTCCCTGGCTAGGGATCGAACTGGCGCTGCTGTGCTGTGGATGCTTCACAGTGCAGCACTCAACCTGCTGCGCCACCAGGAAGGCTCAGAAATTTATACTTCTAAATGTTTATATTTGAGGAGGAAAAAAATAAAACCAATGCTTCTCACCCTAAAAATTAAATAGAGGAACAAACTCAACCCCAAGGAAAATGAAGGAAACTAACATGATAAAGATGAGTTTAAATTAATGAAATAGAATATCAGTAAACAGATCAATTAAAATAATGAAGACTTTTTAAGAGATTAGTGAAACTGACAAAATTCAAACAAGGTCATCCAAGAAAAAGATGTAAAACAAAATTGAAATCAGGGATGTAAGAAGGACAATCACTATAGGGCCAGTAGATATTAAAATAATAATAAAAGAATAATATAAACAACTAAGTCAAAGTTGACAACTTAGAGGAACTGGGAAATTCTTTAAAAGATGCAAATTTGTAAAATAAAAGAAATGGAAAATCTGAATAGTTCAAATCTATGAAATTGGATTTCTTATTGAAATCCTAAAAAATTCCAGGTGAAAATGACTTCAGTGTTAGATTTCCCCAAGCATTTTATGAAAGAAGTAACTTGGAGTGAAAAGTACCATTTATTTCAAGTCATTTTCAGTCTTCCCTTGAAGACCCAGAAATAGTTAATTCTTACTCTCAAAATTCTCTTTGACATCTATGAATTCACAAATTCAAGAAATATTAACCATTGACTATTCTGACTTTAAACTTTTTGCTAGGGACAATTTATCATTTCTCAGTGACCACCTGTATTTAGCTGATTTCCCAATTTGAATTTTGAAATTTTTTTGGGGGGGGGTTGGTTTTTTTTGTTGTTATTTATGGTGACCTTGTGTTTCAAATCGCAAGACCTACATGAGTCAGCATTTCATTTCTCTATAAAGTAAAAACTAACCTGAAGATAAATTTGTTTCTAGATTTTTGATTGAAAATTATGGAAATGACAAAAATTTACAGTGAATGGTCTAACCCCTTACCCTCCTCTCCAAAGTACATGCTACGAAAGGGATTTCTCAGAATGTATATGATAATGTAAAAGTAGGCCATGGCAGAGACTCACTGGAGCAGAGCTCTTGGGTGAAAAGTCAAGGACACCAGTAACCGGGGATGTCTGAAGGTGTGAACTTGACCATTTGATCCAAGGGGAGCATCATCAGCACAGGCCCTTGAGGAGGGGCCCCTGTAAAGGTAGGGGTGACAGTTGTGTGTTCAAGTGACATGAGACTGCTTAGTGTGGACATGCAGGTCGTCAGGATGGGATCCCGGGATGGGCAGAGTGAGGACACCAGGGCTTCATGTAGCTGACTCTGCATTCCTGTGTTGGGAGTATCTGGTACTGGGAGCAGGAGATTAAAATAACATGCCATGGTCCGGGCCAGAATGCTGGTAATTATAGGGAAGCTTGACCTTGAATGTGTCCTTGATGGTGGAGGGTGCGGAGACTGGGATTTCCTCTGGGACTGGAGTCAGGCTGCTGTCCCTGAGTAGGCGGAGTCCAGTGCTTTTATGCTGCCCTCTTTTTAATGTGGTCTTTTGGGAGAGGGAGTGCTGTAGAGTCAGGCCCCCCACTTATTAGTGCACTTTTGGTTTGATTTTTAAAGAATACCCTAAGGCCTTCATTTTATTGTTTGGGGTTGGATTGAAGATCTAAGACTCACCCAGGATTGCTTTCCTTCCTAGTATACTTCTTCCAGGCACATTAGCTGTAGGCCCTGATTCATTCTCTAAAACTGTGTATCTCCCTGACACAGATATTTTCCCCAAATGTTTCAATCTCAGTTTTTATTTTTCTTTCAGATTCAAAGATCTTCTGAAAAAGTTAGGGGGTACTTGTAGAATATGGGAAAGATCATGAAATTTGTTATGTGGAGGCAAATCCTCCTACTGGGGTTATGCAGGTTATATATGCCATATGCCCAGTTTACTTTTCTGTAATAGGGGAAAATAGTACATATTCCCAGAATTGCAAGGTTTGATTAAGATACAGTATAAAGTAGGTTTTAAGCTATATAGAGAGGTACTGTTGTCAGCTCTTGATTTAAATGTGTAATATACCCATGTTGACCTGTGGGCTTTGAACTTCCTGAGACAGGATGATAGGGGAGGCATAGGATTAGATATATACCACCAGGGCCAGGACACTTCTGATTATTTGGGAAGACCAGAAGGGGTGCTGATTTCTTTCTCAGAGGAACCTGAGAACTCCACAAACTGAGCCCCAATATGGGATACACAGTATAAGCAGAGTTTGACTAGGTGCTTTATCATTGGGACCTGAACGGTGAGGAGACTTTTGGGTTAGGCTATTTGAAGTCTTCCTGGTTCCTCCCAGATGTCGAGACAGTGCATAATTTAGGGTCTTAATTTTAGACCTTCCACACACACACACAAAGTCCATGTGTGTTTGCATTTATGCATTAATGCAAAGTTATGCATATATATGTGGGCATGTATATTAAAAATTAAACCATCAAAAAGAAAAGGAAGTTGCTCTCTGATTATCTATGCCAAATAACTAGTTCTTCTTTGCATATGGCAACAAGCTTAAGTAATGAGTGACATAGTTTTTGAATCATAACTGAGAAATAAATTCCAGCTCAATAATATCTGACTCAGGAGAGGTCACATCAAGAATAAGAAGATTCTGCTATTTTACTTGTTGGCTTTAATTAGGGAACATGGGAGTAAAAGAACATTTTTGAGAGAAGATAAATTCATTTCATGGTTGATTTTTTTTTTTTTAGGTATCTGTGCGATTTTCAAGTGGTGACATCTGATTGTCCTTTGACAGCATTAATGTGCAGACCAGGGGTACCCTGGGGCCCCCTAACTTGCACTCTCTAAAGGGACCTGGCCATCCACGTGCACAGAGCTAAAGATAGACTCCCAGTGTGAAAGATCATTTATAGAATTCGTGTGCATAGAGAGGGAAGAGAAGAAAGGATATTCCAAATGAAACACCCAGTTACCCATTCTCTCATGGGTAAATGCCTAGCCAAATAGGGTTGGCCTGAAGAGTGGCTGCTGAGACCCAGAAGCTTGCCACAGCTTTAAGTAACCTTCTTGCAGGGAACCATAGGAAGGAGGTGAGGTGAGAAGGGCCAGGCATGTTTGGAATAAAAGGAGCAAAATCAAAGCACAAATCTAGTAATGGCTGCCATTGTCAGCTTCCCCATGTATGACTCACCCATGTGTCTCCTTCCATGTCCCCCAAGTTCCTAGTGCAAATCCAAAGCTGAGAAGCAAATGGGCCCTTCTCCACATGTTTTTGTCTCTGAACCCACCTGCCTTCTCTGTTAAACAGCTTCACTGACCACTCAGTTCTACTTATCAAATGGGGCAAGGAACATGGGCCCTCCCCTTTTGATGGGGATGTCTGTGTAACAACAGTACAGAACGTGAGACTGAGATAAGCTTTATTTTTTAAAAACATTTTATTTATACAAGAACTGGGGTAGAGGCCAGAGGTGTGGAGGGTTGGGTAAGAGGATTCACCAGAGACAGAGTGGGGAACAGAACAGGCAGATCTACTGAAACACACTGCTGAGGGGAGCAACAGGTCAGACAGGAGAGGTCTGCTCCACCATGTGGGTCAGCTCCCTGGCCAGGGATCGAGCTCATGCTGCAGTGGCTGCAGATGATTCATAGTGCGGTGCTTATATATTTGAATATATATAAGCTTTATATATTTGGCAGCTGTCAGGTGCACAGAATGAGTTCATCTCATGGACTGCCAGGATGTTTATCTCCAGAGCTACTTGGGGCTTTTACACTGATGACTGACCAATGCTATGGAACATAGTTACTGAAGATAAACATTGTTTTATGATCGAGAGTCCCTGAGCTGTATGTGGGCAAAATGTAGCAGCTTGCCAATATTGTCAAGGAATAAAAATTGAACTGTAGTAATTCAATGATAATAATAATGCTGATGATAATGATAGTAGCGAAAACTGCACCTGGATTTGGCAGCGCCTGGGGGATTCAGTGGCTTACACTGCGCCTGTAGATGGACAATGCTTACAAGACCAGATCATTCTAAGAGTAGCAGACCTTGGACTTCTTGGTACCAAGAAGTTTCCCATGTATGTCAAGGCCTGGAGACATAGTACATATTGTGCAACTTGGGGTAGAAGATGAGGATGTCTATGCAGAGGTATCTGCACCCCTCTCGGTGTGCACCCTTCTCCAGTGTGCTGTGCTTTACCAGTGAGAGAACTGTTGTGTGAGTATAAAAGGTTTGAGTCTAGTGAGTCCTTTCAGCAGTTGAATATTTAAGGCAATTAACTTATAATTAACACATCGATAGATGATATTCAAGCCAGAGGAGTGGATGGGATTACTCTGGGAAATTAAGTGAAGAGAGGCTGCAAATTTGCGTAACTGCCACATTCAGCCTGGAGAAGAGAAGGAGACAGCTGCTGTGCTGTATGTAATAACATCATCAGGTTTTGATGTCCCTGTTTCCAGAAGAGGAAATTCGAGACTGAAAAACATTTTTACTTTTCCAAGACCACACAACTAGGTCTTTTCCCATTTTTCTCATTCATCAGTTTCTTTTATTTTGTAATGTTGCTTAAGTTCTTTTAAAACGATTCTTTAAATCTCCTCTAGGAATAATTTCTTCTTTTTTCTATACATTGCTAACACATTTAGACTTCTAAACCTGATTCCTCCAACTGCATTACACTTTTACACGGCACAAAGGAAACGTGGACACCTGGGCTAACAAGAAGCAGGTTTAATGCACTGGTGCTGACTCAGCAGATTCGCATCTCAAAGCCGAGCCCCCTTTGTAGGAAGTCATGTGCTTATGTACACTTTCAGTTTCTGCAAGGTTCTGGATGGGTTTGCATTGGCAGCTGTACATGGTCAGATAGGACGTGGCTACAGACCAAGAGGTGATTGATATAGTTACATACCAAGGAGTGAGTAAGTGGTCAGTAGTCATGGGACCTCTCAGGTCCATTCTGCTTCATGGGGGTAGATGATCTAACATGAAGCAAGATTCATACCAGGGACTAAGTTGCATACCAGGAACTGAGCAAAAGGTTTTTACTAAGGTCCCCAGGCTGCTTATCTCAGGTCACCATGCTTCAGCACTGCTTCTTGATTAAAACTAATTTTAGGAAAATTTGTACAGCTTTGAAAAGTGTGAGAAAATTTCACGGAGAGGCTTTGTGACTTTCTAGACAGGTAGAGACGGTAACAAATGGTGGTCTTCTCTGTTCTGGATGTAGGATCTTCTGAAATATTGCTGTCCAGTAGGGAGAGTCCGATGCTTTCTGCAAGGTTAGTGAATCTTTTAGTTTAGGATATACTTTAAAAAAAAAAAAGTTAATTGTGACCTCACCACTAATGCCTAGAATAATCTCCCCTCCATTGAATTGCCTTTCTGTATATAAGGCCATGCCATCTCCTTGTCTTTTCCTCCCCTAATGCTATCTGGGAACATAGTATACCCTTCACACACCTTGAAATAATATATTTTACATTGCTGGTGTTAGTGTATTTGCTTTTTATAGCCTAGATATTCCTGAGATAAATGTCACTTAAAAATGGATTTCTATTTTCAGAACCCCGAACTGTGGGCTATGATGAAACTGTGCTCCTGACTTGGGAAGACTTAGCAGTTCTTTCTGTAACTGAGTTACTTTCCTTTGCCAATCTTCAAAATATTGGGAGGTTACTTCTCTCCTGTAAATATGTTGATCCCAGAGGTTACACCCACTATGCACACATCTAGAATCACTGTCAGTTCAAGGCCAACAATATCACATTTAAAATGTCAAACATACAGCAGTACAGCAGTTTTTATGTAATCTGCATGATTTATTTATCTTTTAGGGATGGGTTTTTCACATGGATACTTGCAGAATCCTATAATACATTTCTTCAGTATTTGAAAAAATAAATATATCCCTTAAGTTTATCAATTTTCAAATCGGGGCTTTTACTGAAGCATATTTATATTTCTGTTGAATTTAGTAAATATGAATGAACAATAGGTACATATGTCACTAGGTTCGCCATTGGGTGTGAAATGAAACAGTATTTAGCATAATCATCTTGCAATTTCTTATAGCTGAGGATGGGAATGAGACAGTAGAGGAAAAGTAAGAGGCAGAATTTGACAAGTGGTTAAAAAGGAACTAAGAATCCTGTGATACTTAATTAATTAAAAATTACTAAACATAGTTGATCCGCATAACCATCCTATATGTTTGATATGCATATATCACCTAAAGTTGGGTGATTGTGGCTCAATTTACTAATATAGTGAGTGACGTGTTAGAACGCAGGCCATTTGGCTACAGAATCTGCTCAGGGCCACCATATTTGTCTTCTCTGAGATATTTACCAGTAACTTCCTCCCTCCTATTATAGAAAGGTCCCATCCTTACTGAGCCCTTCACTTACAGTTTTTCTGACCCCCTCTACTTGCCTGCTTCCTCCATTACTTGATTAACTCCTCCCAGGCCCCAGGCTGCCACTGACCTTTTACTGACCCTCCCTCTTAGATGGGCTTTCAGAACTGGACAGTCAGGTCTACTTCTAGCTCAGTTGCCTTCTTCCCTATTGCTCAGTCCTGGGATTGAAATCTGTCACCCATGACTATTGTTTTTCCTCTCCATTCCTCTGTGATCATCAGTCTGGCAAATCCTGTTACGTTCTCCACCACTACAAATCCCTGCTGGTTTAAGGAGATCAGGTTATCATAACCAAAAGCAAGCGTGTTTGATTCCTTTGATCCAGGAGAAGTTCTTGTGCAGAGTCGGATAATAGTTGTACCTATTTCATAGCTTTTGTGAAAATTAACTGAATTGATGTGTACAAAGTGCTTAGCATAGTCCCTGGCATATAGTAAACATTTAAAAAAACCCCAAAATATTAATGAATCAATTGGATGTTATTTTTTAATTATGCCAGATTTGCACTTTCTCTAATTACTCATTTTCTATGAGTGACATGCAAAACTGCTCACCGAGCGCTTGATACTTAGGTGTCCAATACATTTAATTACCCAAATTTAGACTTCCAAGAGTTCCTTTGGAACATTCTCTCTATTTAGCAATAGATCTCATTAAAATATATATATATATATAATTTCTGTAAAGACTATTTTACGTAGTTGAAAATGCTTAATAAAAGTAAATAGAGATAAAGTAAAATGCTTCAGGGATTGACTTAAGCCACTGCATGTGAAAATCTTTCAGGCACCATCTTTTTTGTTGGGTTCTGTGCCTCCCCTTAAGAAATGATGATTTGTGGTTGGCCTCCTCTGGGTGGAGTGATGCTCAGGGCATTTAAGGTCAAACCAGTTGTTTCAGGGTTAATGCATGTGTGAGAAAGAAATTGTGCTGCATTTATATGTACCACACATGGAATGGCACATACTGTAATGGGGGAAAAAAAGACTAGAAATAAATAAAATAAAGAAGCATATAAAGAGATTCAAGTTTTGGAAAGAGGGCAGATCTGTAACAAAAGGAATGCAGTTAAGAATAGTTCTTCCTACACTGCTTCCTGCTTGGGCTTCATCTGCTCTTCAGGGAACATGACTTTAGTGAAGCCCCAGTTGAGAAGCTTTTGAAATGTAGTTCCCATGGCAACAGGTGCCGAAGTGACATAAATCCCAAGGAACTTTTCTTGGTTGTTCTACCATCCAAACAAGAATCCTCTAAGGCTCCTAGAGAAAAGTCAACTTTTAATGAAACTGGCTTTGCTCTCTGTGTCCCAGAGAGCCCTTTCCTGTGGGGCTCATTTCAGGTTTGCCATCGTGCTTTATTTTCCTTAATTGTGAGTTGACTATGGTGGGAATAAGAGTGGGGATTGGGATTTTTTTGAGATCACCCAGGCAGTGGCAAATCTCTAGGCGTGTGAATGAATTATCTTCCAGCCTTCTTGTTGCTGAGCTGTGATCAAAATAGAGCCCGTGTGTGGAGGAATAGCAAGCTCTGGAATGTGCAGATGTTACCCAACGCTTATACCCAAAACACATACATGCGCACACAGGACCGTGTTCTAGAGGGTTTTAGTTAGCTGCCAAGTGGGCGGTGGGCAGCTGCCAGCATGGTCCTGACGATCATCCAGCTGCCCTAGCCTGACCAAAATGTACGTCTCATCAACAGAGTGTGGTTACATTCCAAAATTAGACACCTGTTTTTTGATTTAAGGTTTTTGTCTTCATTAAAATGCACCGCTGGAAGAGGGTGTGGAATGTGGATGATCCCCAGTAAGCTCTGGTAGATTGTGTTGCTGAACTTGTGAGCTCTTTGACAGAAGTGGAGATACAGCAAGCATTAAGCCTATGTTTGGGGAAACGGGGATTTTACTGGAACTAAAATGGGTACACAAAGAAGTATGAGACTGTAAAGGAAATCTTATCTGACTTTATAATTTGGCCTTTGAGTTTTGTTATTTGAAAAGCCGGGCACAAAGTGAAATGTCCAAGGACTCTCCACTCCCCCTCTGGTAATTCCAGTTCTATAATCAAATTTCTAGGGTTTGTTGTTAGCTTGGATTTATCATATAACTTGCTTGGTATCTCTATAATCCCCATGTAAATAATATCATTTGGTATTTGTCTTTCTTCTTCTGACTTATTTCACTTAGCTTCCAGTTCCATCCATGTTGCCTCAAATGACAAGAGCTTCTCTTTTTTGATAGCTGAGTAGTATTCCATTGTGAATATACACCAAAACTTCCTGATTCATTCAGCTGTATTTGGGCACTTAGCTTGTTTTCATCATCTGGCTGTTGTAAATAGTGCTTCAACAAATACAGGAGTGCATATTTCCCTTCAAATAAAGTGTTTTTGTATTCTTTGGGTGGCATGCATCTGAAGAGGTATGAATCTATACAATGTTGTAAACCAATGCCACTTCAATAAAAATTAGTACAATTTTTAAAAACTAGTGATTTGAAAATCTAGGTATACAATTGAATTACATAAGTACAATTGTTAGGGGGAAAGGTCGTCCTGAATGGATGACACAGATAGGTTTACAGACTCCAACCCCCACTCCAGACCACCAGTGTTCCAGAACCACACATCCGATAAGATGATTATCAGGGAGTGGATCACTGGGACCTGAGGGTGGAGTTAAGCAGCCAGGCTGGCTATAAAACCAGAGAGGTGAGCCTTGGGCTCTCTTCCTTTGGAGCCATCTCACTTGACTCAGAGCCAGCTCTCAACGCGCCATTGCATTCCAGCTCAGAAGATCTGGTAGGATATTTACGGATTTGTATCCCTCTCTTCCCTTGGTGTTCTACTTTATTCCCTTTCTTTTGTAAAATAAAAACCCCTTAATAACTTTTGTCATGTGTGCCTGAAGTTGGGACTTATTATAAAAGTCTTCTGAGTGCGCGGGTGAGGACCCAGTCAGGGAAACCCATTTTATATTAGGGTTGCCCTGTAACACATGCTTATTAGAAGTGTATTTTCTGCTGCTCCAATCCAAATATAAGAAATCAGTATCTCCAGGGGTGGCAATTTATAACCTGTTTCTCTTCTAAATCACTCCTGGTGATCTGGATATTTAGCCAGTTGGAGAGTTCGCTGATCTAATCCTTTTGCCCTATATCATTCAGACAAGAAAATTGAGGCCCAAACAATCACAGAGCAGGTAGAATAAAGAACACCCCTCCAGGTGGGAAGGTTTTCCGATCTTTCTAAAAACCCACCTGGTATTCTGAAGCCCACTTGAGGAGTTGATTCTCAATTTCCTATTCAGGTGAACAGTTCAATAGCCCACCCTTGGGTTGATTTTCCGCAGTCTCCCATTTTAGTCTTCCTTTTTCCTGAGATTATACCTGAATATAAGCTACCTGCACCCAAGTCCTTGTCTCGAGCACAGCTTTTTGCAGAAACCCAGCTAAGATATTCCTACAACAGTATTTGGAGCAGGTCTGACCAAAATATCCTTTATACCCCCTCACCCAAAGCTGTTTGATTCCAGGTCAGGAAATTAGATAGGAATCACTACATTTATCTTGTACCTGAAACTCCATATTACAAAGAATTGTTGACTGTTAAGTATGCCCTAGCAAGATGCCAAAATGGAAGGAATAGAATTGCAAATCATTATCAGCTCACACCCTCGGAGGGACTGATAAAAAATCCTTTTTTTTTTTTTAAAGATTTATTCATTTATGCATACACGCACTGGGGTACAGACCAGAGGTGTGCGGGGGTGGTGAGAGGATTCACCACAGACAGCGGGGAGCAGAACAGGCAGATCAACTGAAGTACACTGCTGAGGGGAGCAGTGGGCACAGCAGGAGAGGTCTGCTGCACCATGTGGGTCCCCTCCCTGGCCGGCAGCAGGGATCGAACTCGTGCTGCAGTGGCTGTGGTTTGCTTCATAGGGCGTTGCTTAACCCACTGCGCCACCAGGAAGGCCCCATGATAAAAAATCCTATCGTCCTATGTCCCAGAGGTAGCGCAGCCCTGCCGAGAGCATGTGAGTGCCTGTGATCATTTACATTCCTCCAAGAAGCAGGATGAATGGGAACTAGGTCTATTCACTTTTATATCTTCAGAACCAAATGTAGAGCCTGGCTTGCTGCAGCTCATAAAATATTTGTTAAACTCAGTTTCTCAACCTCATCTGAAAATGGGAGTAACAACAGTCACTGGGTTGTTGTAAGGGTTAAATGAAGCCATAAAATAGAAGAGCCTTTCTCTAGAAGAAATAGAAGAAGCTAACACATGGAAGAGCCTTGGTAAATGTTAAGTATGAAACTCTCATCCCTAAACTTGAGCAAGACTGAGACTCTGGAACACGGGGGACAACGTGCTCCCTGAGAGAGGGATAGTTAGGAAAAGAGCAAAGCAGGGAAGCAGACAATGGTGGATCCAGTGATGTGAACGGAGAACAAGTGACAGGGCCACGAGGGTCACCAGGAGGACCTGGGAACTCAAAAGAGCCAAGAGCACCTGAAAAACTGTTCTTACCTGATGGGGAATGTTCCCTATAGTCAACGCGAATCTCAAGAAATGACTGAGAAACATCCTCCTTGGTCTAAATATTGTACATTCTTGTGATGAAACAAGATGTGAAAAGCTCCTCTGAAGTCGTGCAGTATTTTATCAGTACCTTTAGTGTATTTTATTATTATTATTTTTTGCATGTGTAGGTAAATATGTCCCAACTTATGTTTTCTAAGAAAGAATGTCGGAACTTTGAAGGCAAGGACTCTGCTTTATACACGATCACCCTCACTGACATATTAAAGACAATGATAAAGAACACCAGAGTTAGCTGGATCTAGGTTTCATATGCTCTTTGTAACTTAACATCTGATGAATTACTTCATTTCTAAAATAGGGATGATAAAACATAGTTCACAGGACTTGGAGAGCAAACTAAAACGAAATATCATATGAAAAATGGTATTGACCTTGGCATACTTGGATTAGTGTATTAATGCTTAGACAGAAGGCATATTGGGCGGATCTAGTATGTGCTCAATAAGTAGTAGTTTTTAAAACTGCTCTGCTTTTTACTGAGATTCTCATTGAACAAATGATGTTTTTACATACTCATTCAGGTTATCAAGAGCAGGCAAACAAATATTCCTTTTTTCAAAAGTTAATTTCTAGGACTGTGATCCCCGGGGAACCTCTGCTTTCTGTGTTTAATCAGGTCCCTAGGTCCTAAACCAGAATAAAATCACTCGGTCTACTGTCAGGGACTGGCGCTGGCTACAGGCAAGGGTTCTGTCTCCCTCTGAGAGCCGGAAAAAAAACTCAAGGCAAAGCCTCAATCAGATATCCTGCTCTTTAGCTCAGAAAGAATTCTGAGGCAGTCCCAGCTGAGGCTCCAAGCAAGACAGGAACCAAAGGGGTGTGTGCGCTGTTCCTTCTCTGTTAGCACCCAGCCATCTGTCTGAACAATTGAGAGAAAGAGCTGGGCTGGAAGGTACCTTGTTGAAGCTCCAGGCTGAAGGAGGGTGAGTGACTGAATTGGGTTGCACTTGTCCTGATTCCCTAGCTTTGAAAGCACAATTGAAGGGCTGGGGAAAGACCTCATTTTTCTGCTCTGTCTAGGCTGATCACAAGGGGGGCACTCCAGGCACAGTGGGACTGGCTGCAACCTCTGGGAGAACTCTTCCCACAGATTGGCTTTGGTTTAGTAACCCTGAAGAGAAACGAGTTGGAAGGAGCAATAAAAAGGGCCAGAGATCTGATAGTTTCTTCTGCTCATCCTTGGGACCTTTCTTCTCTACATCATTTGCACTATTTTTGTGTGCAGTTCCATCCTCCAGAGGGCGCTGCAGGGGCAGAGTAACGAGGGGGCTGAGGTCCAAAATCTGTATGCATCCAATTCTCAAGAAGAGGGAGGTGATCGCCAGTACATCTCTCTTCCTCTAAGTGACTGTTCCCCTTGTTCCCACAGAATAACTAAAACAAGAATGGCTGCTGGGAATTCCTCCGTGACGGAGTTTATCCTCGCAGGCTTAACTGACCAGCCGGGTCTCCTGCTCCCCCTCTTCTTCCTGTTTCTGAGTTTCTACATGGTCACTGTGATGGGAAACTTGGGCCTGATCACCCTGATTGGACTGAACTCTCACCTGCACACCCCCATGTACTTTTTCCTCTATAACTTGTCCTTCATAGATTTTTGCTATTCTACTGTTATCACTCCCAAAATGCTGATGAGCTTTATTTCAAAGAAGAATGTCATCTCCTATGAAGGGTGTATGACTCAGCTCTTCTTCTTTCTTTTCTTTGTTGTCTCCGAATCCTTCATCCTGTCAGCTATGGCGTATGACCGCTACGTGGCCATCTGTAACCCACTGGTGTACACAACCACCATGTCTCCCCAAGTTTGCTTGCTTCTGTTGTTGGGTGTCTATGTGATGGGGTTTGCTGGGGCCATGGCCCACACGGCCTGTATGCTGAGACTGACCTTCTGTGCCAACAATCTGGTTGATCACTACATGTGCGACATCCTTCCTCTTCTGGAGCGCTCTTGCAGTAGCACCTACATAAATGAGCTGGTCGTTTTTGTTGTTGTAGGCATTGATATTGGTGTTCCCACAGTTACCATCTTCATTTCTTATGCCCTCATCCTCTCCAGCATCCTCCGCATCCGCTCCACTGAGGGCAGGTCCAAAGCCTTCAGCACCTGCAGCTCCCACATCATTGCAGTATCTTTTTTCTTTGGGTCAGGGGCATTCATGTACCTCAAGCCATCCTCTCTTTTACCTATGAACCAAGGGAAAGTATCCTCCCTGTTCTATACCATTGTGGTGCCCATGCTTAACCCATTAATCTACAGCCTGAGGAATAAGGATGTCAAAGTTGCTCTGAAGAAAACCTTGAGAAAAATACCATTCCCCTGAGAAAGGGACTTTTTCTTTCATAGGTAATTTACCTTCCATTGGTTACATGATGAAATTTTTTTTAAATTGAGGTAAAATTGGTTTACAACACTGTATGTGGTTCAGAGGTATAGGATCACCTCAAAATCATGTCACCACACCACGTGACTACCAAGACACCCACTGTTACATGGAAGAAATTTTAATTCTTTCTAAAAAAAAGTTTAATTTTACTACTTTAAGCATTCTTTAAGAAGTTTCTTAAAACTATACAATACTCACATTTAGTGAGCCTTCAGGATCCTTTATTCTCTATTTCTTGAGGTAGATACAGACTTCTATGCCTTCCCCTGGGTCCCTCTGTTACTCAGCAGCTGAATGGTGACTGGAAACCAGTCTCTTGATTTCTAATATTGGAGCTTTCCATTATGGCTCGCTTTTTTCCTCCCTGAGTCCTAGAAGATACCATTTCAAAAGTGAGCTGGTCTTGGATGTTAAAGTCTTGTTCTGTCTACAGAAATTTCATGCAACTTTCCAAGGGCTAATTTTAAATATCACATTTTTGCAAGAAGGTAGGAGGTATGGGATTTTGTTGAAATGGTCTTGGCTAAATGGCCAGACAAATTCTTGAAGGGTTTTTCAGAGTGTGCGGAGGAAGTGTGTGAAGACCCAGAGAGCGGCAAACATGATACCTTCTGAAGAGAGCGGTATGGAGCTCTGGGGACTTGGAGTGTAAGGGTTTTGGCAATACTGGGTAGAAGACCTTTTAGAAAATGTCAAGGTTTTGAAGGACAGGATTTGGGAATTATTTCACACAGTTTCATTCCCTTGGATTTAAGTTGTGCTTTTAAAATCATGGTGGATGTTAACTAGCTCCCTTTAGAATTTAATGAGAGAAAGGAAGTCTATATTCCCTGAGGCACAACTCCACTTGGCTCCCTTGCCCCTTCCTGGACTGGTTCCACTGGCCTGGGAGTCCCGCTTTATTTCTGTTCCTTTTCTCCTCAATAAACTTTTCCTTTCTCTAAACAAAAGAAAACAAAAAATAATGGTGGAGAAGTCTGCAGTTCAGGGTGGTCAACTAAGGATCGGGAGATTATTATGGAGATTATTTTCAAATCATAGAGGCTTTGTACTATAAGCCAGTAATCAGGCCAGCACCACACAACAACCAACTGGAACAAGTGACCACTGTTCTGCTACCTTACATGGGGAGACTGGTTAAGACTCTGTGCCTCTCCAGATCAGCCTTCTGCCCCTTCGTACCTTAGTCCCCATCCTGGGAGGGAGTCCTTAATGGGGTCTCTCACGCGTTCTCTACCCCTCTGGCTTCTGGTTGAGGTAGGGCATCAGAGGAAATCAGGACAGGAGGAGGGGGATACTGTGATATTCATTTCTTGACTTGCTGCCAGTTGGGCCACAATGGCAGTAACTTAGTCCCTCTCTTCCTACCTGGTTACAGTCAGTAACCGCCAAGGGGTTGTTCTGTGTGTCTGCTGCTGTTAGCCTGGGGAGCTCTATCAACCCTTTCTGGTTTCTCTCAACCATCCTTTTTCCTACAAACATTCAACAGTTCAATCGTTGTGTTTTTCTACTTTGCTTCAGCAGGTCATTTGTTTTCTGCTAGGACCTTGATGAGCCATGGTCTGTGAAGGATGGAAGGGTTGTGTATGCCAGGTTTGTAAATTCATAGCCAAATGGTACTGTGTAAAGGGAGAGAGGGTTGCCTTTGGTTTAAAAGAAAATTATGAATGGTAAATATTGTCTTGTGAAGCAATGATGTGTGACATGCTGTGAGAATATTTTTGACTAATGTGATTGATTCTCTTTATGAAAATTCTTTTCTGTTTGGAAAAATGAAATTTGGATGGACATACAGTTTTGCCCTTTGAGTTGGCACAAATCAATAAAGGGAAAATTCAAAAAGAGTAGAATGAAAGAACTGTGCTTTAGGAAGCATAGAGTAGATAGGGAATTAAAATAATCTTCAGGGGAAAGAAGAGAAGCCTAAAGACACAGAAGGCAGTGACCAGGGAGCTGGAATGTAGAATGAAATTTGAACTCTAGCTTCTACTCAGTTGCTATGTGACTTTAAGCAAGTTACTTGATGTCTGTGAACACCAATGTCTTCATCTTAAAATTTTGTTCAAAATTATCATCAAGATAATTAAATGCTCAGTGTTCAGTAAATGTTCTTTTTTATCACTGCAAGCTCCTTTCCTGCTCGTATCAGCACTGCCACTAATTTGTTGTATGAATCTGGGACAATTGCATTATCATTATGAGCTCATGCCGGCTTATACAAAAAATGATTATGCTCTGTGAGGTGATTTCTGCATCCCACTTACAACATAAACCTATTTGTATATTAACTGAATGGTACATATTCATGGCATTTGAAATAACTGCCAAAAAATAATCAGGAGGAAATCTCCCTTTCAGTTTTCTGGTCCTGTGTATCCTCTCCAGGCGCCATCACTACTGCTTGTACTGGAATAATTTTTAGACAGTCTCAGCAGGTACAGCGCGCGTGCACGCGCGCGCGCACGCACACACGCGTGCGTACTCTTGTCCTTCTTTTCAAAGCCAGTGAGGAAAAGGAATAAAAGAGCGGAAAAGATACGAATGAAGGGTCATCAGTATCCAAAGAGAGGGAGAGGGAAAGGAATACTGTAAAAGCAAGGGCGCGCTATCTCAGGTTGCAGAAGTGTGGCCTGAGGCAGCCCTGGCATGAATTTGGTTTTCCTAATTTCTTGGCTCCAACTTGATTTCTATGATTGTGTAAAACTGTACCATGTGGATGTATTTTATCTGATGAACCTCTCTCTTCTGCTATAGGTTATGTCCTTTTTTCCAAATTATAAATAATGCTCAATTAACAGACAATAAATCTTTGAGTTTCCCCTCAAATTAGTACGTATTTCTAGACAGGGAGCGAATACATTGTATAAGATCTTTGAATTTTCTTGCAAAATTCTTTCTTTTTGAAGAATTTTATCTCAATGTGAGACCTCACCAGCAGCACACACCTGATCGCTCTTGGCTGCATGAGGTAGTAACGAGGGTGCTACTGATGGAAATGTCACTTTTCATTTTGGTGGTGGTGGCGTTTGTCTTATTGTTTCCTCCTTTATATCTTTTTTTGCTCAAGTTCATAAGCTATTTGGGGTACCTGGATCTGGACTGGGAAAAAGAAGAAAAGAGGGAGCAAAATTTCCTCCTCTGTTCCCTGCTTGTCCTATTCCCCTTATTTCGTTAATAACTGTTTCTTGACCTGATCGCATTTCTGGGGACCTTTATAATCTGAGGAAGGCACCTCTGACTCCTTTACCTTTGTGATGACCTACTGAGGCACAAAGGGTCTCTTTTGGAATATCTTCCTCTTATCTCTGTTCTCACACTGCTCCTGACCTGTGACGTGCTGGTCGCAAGACAGGGCGGTTGCGCGTTTACTTTCCTGTGCTCATCCCACTACAGATTGGACGGTGATGCTGTGTGAGTGGGCTGCCTGGTGTCTGTTTCGATATATTCTCCATTCATGCAAAGTGGGGTTTAATATATATATTGATTGGCTGCAAGAATGGAGTGTCTAGCAGTTTTAGCAGCTGACTTAGTAAAAGGACTTTGCTGTTCTTGTTCTGGCAACATTTTCTCTCAAGGCACCTGGAGAGATGCATGATTGATCCCTCATATCCTATCAGCTTGATGATCCGATTATAGTCTTCTCACCCTGTGAGATCCAGCTTTACATACATGCGCCCATGGGAGAAGCCAGACTCACCATCGCAAATCCCAACTTTCCATTCCTTTCTATGGTAAAATGTTTAGTGTTACATAAAATGGTTAAGTCAGCTCTCAATCACTACCCAATTGAATATAGAGCTTTGAAGGAAATTTTATAAAATTCCAAACATCGTGTATTCCTTTTCCTTTTCTTTTTGTGAGGTAATACTAGTTTTCAACATTCTGTAGGTTTCAGGTCTACAGCTTCACACCCAAGCAACTGTATATGTGACACTATACCCACCACCAAGTATTCAGTCCCCATCAGTGGGCCTTACTACCCACCCCTTTAACTCCGCCCCGCCCATGACCGTTCTTTAAGAGTCTCAGATTTGTTTTTGCTTAGTTTGATTTTCTTTCTTTTTTTTTTTTTAAAGATTTATTTATTTATGCATACAAGAGCTGGGGTACAGGCCAGAGTCCAGGGTTGTGAGAGGACTTGTTACAGGGCAGGGAGAGGAGCACCCCAGAACCCCCAAACCTGCCCTCTCTGAATGGGTTCTGCCATCTGCTGCATTAAGACAAACATAAAACCTTTAATGGAAAGGAACTTTAATACAATTAGGGTACAATACAGAAAGGACAAAGAATGTTGTTACTAAGTTAAGCATCCAAAGTTACCCATCTCCTTGAGGGTAAAAGTCCAGCCAAATAGGACTGGCCTAAAGCAAGCCCAAAAGCCTGCCAGACGTCTAAAGGACCTTTCAGTAGAGACCCATAGAAAAGGGTCAGAAAGAGTCAGACCAATCTAGGAGGAAAAGAGCAAAATCAAAATCAAGATGAAAGCTGCCATTGTGAACCTCCCCACAGGTTTCTCACCCACATCTGTTCCAACCAGTCCAAGACCAAAAAAGCAAGCGCAGTTTCTTCACATGTCCCTCTGCTCCACGTGCCTCCTCCAGGTCTCCTTGCTGCTCTCCATCCTGCTTCCTTCTTCCTCCCTTCTGTCCTCTCTGCAGAATCTTCTTTCCCTGCTCAGCTCTACCCACTAAGGGCAGAACCAGGATTCTGGAACTTCCCCCTTTCCTGGGGACTACCCTGTTACAGATTCACCAGAGACAGAGCAGGGAGCAGAACAGCAGACTGATTGAAACACGCTGGTGAGGGGAGCAGTGTCAGGCAGGAGAGGTCTGCTGCGCCATGTGGGTCCCCTTCCTGGCAGGCGGCAGGGAACGAACTCAGGCTGCAGTGGCTGTGGTTTGCCTCATAGTGTGTTGCTTAAACCACTGCGCCACCAGGGAGGCCATTGATTTTCTTTTAAATTCTATAAATTCCACAAATTAATGAAATCGTTTGGTGTTTCTTTTTCTTCTTCTGACTTATGTCACTGAGCATAATCCCCTCAAGGTCCATCCATTATTGTTGTAAACTGCATATATTTTATACTCTCCATTTTACCACACACCTAAGAGACAGTGCACTGAAGGAACATTTCTACAGTGAAAAAATAAATAATTCATGTAGGAAGCTCCCATTTCCCTCAGATTAATAGAGACTAAAGCCTGAGTTATTTCAGCCACAAGATAAATACACTTAGAAAAAAGACATGGAGGCCACAACCTGATTCTTCTTTGCTGAGTTGGTAGGATGTCTCGGATTGAAGCTTTTTTCTTCTTTACTTTCACAAGTGAATATATCTTGTATCCTCTCAGACTCAGAATATATCCTGTATCCTCGTTTCTGAAAATGCAGAGGTTTTGGAACTTTGCAAATTACTTAGTAACTTTACAGGGGAAGATAACTACTTTTCCCTTTGTAATTAAAAGTGAGTTGTGGGAAACTATTTTGAGGGGCAGCATAACTTGTTTGCTCTCAATCTCTCACACACTAGTTTTAGCTACCATTGATAATTCTTGCCTGAATCAGTAATTACTCTGATGGTTAAAAAAGTAGAGATTTTCTAACTCCATCAGTCCTCTGTTATTTGTAATTCATCAGGAAAGGAAGAATTTTTCTTTGTATTTATCCATTAATTCAATTATATCATTATGGACTTTGAATTTTATTTAATGAATTATGATTTATTGTTCTCATTATTTTGATGCTCAATTTATTCCTAATTTGTCCAGTGGGAGCCTCCTCACACTGACTTCTATGTCCTTTTAATATATCTTCATTAGATTTTGAATACTTGATTCATTTTGGCAAAATGCTAAGGTTTGGGCTCATTCTGTGCTTTCTCTGTCCTAATACTTGTTCTATTTGGAAACAGTGGTGCTTAAAGCTAAGAAATGAAATGCCAGGAGGAATAACTTAATGTAATTTTGCAAGCGTGTATTTAATGGTAGCATATGGATGTTTTTAAGTGCTTATTGATATGTTTGTCCTGTGAGAATATCTGTCTGTGTATAGCTTATATATTGCTTTCTGTGTATGGGTTAATTCTCTGGCCCAAAACTCATGATTTTAAGTATTGTGTGTGGTTTTCTATTCACCACTTTTTACCTGCTCACCTGACAGTTTCCTGAGGTTCCCAATCTCTGAGACTGGGGAGACCACATGAAAGAAAGACATAGTCCTACAAAACAAAACAAAACAAAACACTCTAAACTCTTGTCTGTGAGATCTATCTTTAGATGAGCTTCAGCCAGCCCTTCTAGTTATGACTGTCTGTTTCATTTCCTTCTTCCAATCTTGTCTTGTAATGACCTTGATCTAAGAAGCTGGCAGTTTTACATTCAAGGGACTCCTGTTCTTTGAACCCTAATAACATTGTATAGAAGTTTCCATTTAGTCCTGTTTTAGAGGTGGGTAAATTGAGGATTAAAAGAGTTAAGGAACTTGCCTAAGATGGTGTAGGTAATGAGTGGTGGGGTAAGAATTGAGCTTAGGTTGTCTGCATGTAAAGTCCACACTAGCTGCCTTCCAGAGGCTCAATTTTCATGTGTAAGAAACACTGGTGACGCCTGTATATGCATCTGATATGATGTCCATGTTCTTGCTGCCTTCAAGCAGAACAAGTTCATATATTTGCTCTTATTCAGAAGCAGTTTGCCAAAAAGACATGTCAAAGGAAAGGCAGTAAAGATTTGTCTCCTTACCTAAGGAATTGAACCAAAAGGGTTCAAGAAAAAGAATATAAACATATGTGAGACATGCTGATCTATTGTAATATGGATAGTTCAGTAATATATTTAGAAAACATTTATTTGCATTTATATTCCCAGCCTCAGCTGGTGATCTAACATATGCAAAGAACTTAATGCCTGGCAGATACAGAAGTTGCTAAATAAATGTTGAAATGAATCCCTCATGAGACCTTAAAATATTAAATTATGCAGTGTTTTGTTTTTAATTTAATTTTTAAAGTAAATTTTCTTAAATTTGCAAAAGCAATGCTTGAGTGTGGTAGGAAAATATAAAAGTAGAGATAAGCAAAAGATTTAAAAAAAGCCATGATCCTATCCTACCTCGAGATAACTACACTTAGTATTTTGGTGTGTATTTTTCCAAAATATGTTTTCCAGAGTAGTTTGATGGTTTAGACCACTTTGCAAAATATCTCTAGATATTTTCAAAAATTTATGTGCCCATATATATACATGCCCATATATATGGCTATATAAATAATCATGTTAAGTATAATTCTGTAACTTTTTCATTCCATAACACATTGTAAACAGCTTTCCACATGATTAAACAGATATCAAAATCATAATTTTTGATGTTGACACTGGTTGTACGTAAAGGTGTAAAAGTCCTTGGAATAATACAAAATGTTCCTTTTAGCTGCATAGAAAGAGAGCATTGTTTTCTCCTTCAAAGAGCTTTTGAACAGTGATATAAGCTCATCTGGTCATCCTAAATTTCTTTTCCTAAATTCTAAGAGTTGTTTTCCCTTTGAGTTACACATAGGTGTCATATTTTATAAATCCCTGCTATTACCTTAGGTCAAGTTTCCTTGTCTCCATTCCCATCCTTTTTATTTCCAAAAGTCAAGTCTAGAGATTTCAAGACTCTCCTGTTTTGCTCACCATTGATTAGGGTAAGTCCAAACTCTGGTGCCAATCAGTTTGGGCAGAAACTGTGATTCTAGCCTCACTTATGCTTTACAGTTCACTTTCTCAGCAGAGGCTTGTAAATAGAGAAGCAAAACTTTCTCTTGTCCCTTATCTCCACTCCACCCCAAAGGGAAGGAACAGTTTGACTGATGAGGAATTGGGGGAATAAACTTGTGATGTGGCTCAGTATGGCCTAGCTTCCTTCCCATGGCTTATCTCCCCATTTCTTTTAGGATAGGCACATTCTCAGGACCCCCCCACTTATTCCTTCTGTTTGCAACCGTTCTCCTTTTTAGTAAAGACCAACTGTTGTCCAGCTGAGTTTAGATTTGGATTCATAAATTTAGTCTGTGTATGCAATAGTGAATGACAAGACCCTGTTATAGTTGTACATCCAAGCTGGGCCTTCAAATCAACTTTATCAGCAATATAACTGACTTTATTTTCCCTGTCTGAATTTTGTGTCTAATTTACAAATTGACTTTGCACTCAAAGAGGAGAGTATGATGATTATCATCTCTAACCCACCCAATGTCTTCATCTGCTAGGTTTTCAGATATTCAGTTTTCAATTTCATCTGACAGTCCCCAAAATTGTAGTGTATATCTTTACCACTGTAAGATCTTTTTTGTTTCCTTTTGCGGTTCCTTTTGCTTTAAAGATCCTCCTGATTTTCTCTGCTGGTCTTTATTATTCAAAACTAATAGCAGTGCATTCTAAAACTATATTGCAAAACAGATTGTGTATTTCCATAGTTACAATGTAATAATTGGAAACAATTTCTAAATAGATTTAGCATAAAATAATCTGTTACAAAAATGAATGACATTTTCTGTAATGCTGTTTAATGGTTTTTAAAAAAGTATTTCCCAAGCTTTATATAGCATGCAAAAAACTGTTTTATAAGGAATTTTAAAGACAATGAGGTGAATGTAGGAGCAATGAAAAACAGAACCCTAACATAACATTGACTAGTTTAAATACTACTAGCTATTTAATCATTAATAAAAATAATTACTGTGCCACTAATTTCCTCACATATGACATAATCCTTTACATTACCATGATTATCAGTTGACCAGATAATTAATTGAATGCATTCCTGCTTAGCCAGCAAAGAAACTTACTATTCATTCTCTCAAATAGTGTAATGTAACTTAGTAAAGAGAAGGGGAGTTATTGAAAAATTGAAGCTTTTTGTGAAGGAGTTTGAAGAATAATCTCTGGAATCTGGATTGTTTGTTCATTTTTGTTCTCCAAATCATGTTTCTCTGGAAGGGGAAAATCATTCAAAAGAGAGCAAAACTTTGAGGGAGGACTAGTTACACCGTATTCAGAAGATGATTTTGATGGATATGTTTGCCTTTTATTTTTACAAGGACACGAGAAAGCTCCCCCATGACCTGGAATGCTTTCCTGTCTCTGTTACCTGCCCACAGTCCCCTTAATATCCAATCCCTACTACATAAAACCAGGAGTCTAACCAGATGTTGATGCTGATTAAGTTAGGCAAAGAAGGGAGTGAACTGTCAAGAATGGGGGATGTTTGAAGATAGTGAATGATAGGATCCTTGGATCATTGCTTCCTTTAGAGACACAATGGATTGGTGTCTGCGGAGAATAGCCACGTCTGTGTGGAACTGGGGAAGAGAGGACCAGTGTCTGCAGGGAGGAGAGACAGAGTTCATAGGAGAGGGTAGGAGAGAAAGAGTTGGTCAGGAAATGTGCTAGTACAGGAGGAGCAATAACATCCACCCCCCAGGGCTTTCAGACTTGCTTGGCCATGGTGGGAGCGTACACTTCCCAGGGTAAGTATAGATTTGTCATTGAAGGGCAACCTGGTGGCCTGTGAGTGGATTATTAAAAAGTGGGGAGAACCACTTGCCTATTCCTTAACTCAATTTCTGGACTTCAAGGGTGTGCTTGGTCTGAAGAGTTAGGAGAGACGTGCCTGTCTAGCCTCTACATAATCTCTAGAATTCACCTAAAGCCTGAGAGAGCAGTGCCTCTTCACTACTAGAACCCTCCCCCTGGGCATTTTGCTTACAGCCTACTGAGGAAAGGGCTCCTGGATTAGCCTCAGAGGCTGGGGGAGGCACCTGACCTCAACCATGCATGATCTGCAATTCAGTTCCTACCTTGTGTGGCCAGAATATCCTCAGAGCACACAACCTGCTGAGTAAAGGGCATCCTGGCTTACTGTGGTCAGTGTGGAGAGTTAGAGGAGAGACGCACCTCTTCCTAGAATCCTCTTGGCAGACTTCCCTGAAGTTACCAGCTTGGTGCTACTGGAGAGTACAGTTCTGGGGAAAGATCTAATATGGCAAAATGGGCAGACCAAAGAACACAACAAATGTAACTTGACACCTCAAGGGAATAGGACATCACAACAAAAGAACATCCTCTGTAATGCAACCACAAAGATATGGAATAGCTTATCATCCCATCAGGTAGAGAGTTCAAAATTGCCATGATAAAGAAATTCAAAGAAATGAAAGAAAATGCAGTATGAAATGTTAGAGATACAACAAAATTCGTAAAAAACAAATATCATGAGAAATACAGTACATCACTTTAAGTGATGGACAGAATTACCAGAGTCACAGAAAATCAACAAGGACAAAATACTTGGTATTGGACCACATGGGTTTTTTTTTTTTAAAGGTTGATTTATTCATGCATACAAGAGCTGGGGTACAGGCCACACTGGTGGGAGGTGAGAGGATTCACCAGAGACAGAGTGGGGAGCAGAACAGGCAGATGGACTGAAATACACTGCTGAGGGGAGCAGTGGGTGAGGCAGGAGAGGTCTGCTGCGCCATGTGCCGGGGATTGAACTCACGCTGCTGTGCTGCAGATTCTTCACCGTGCGCCCCTCAGCTCACTGCGCCACCAGGGAGGCCCCTGAACACATAGGTTTAATAGACATTTATAGAGTGTTGCACTCCAAATATCTGAGTACTTATTTATCTCTCATACACACAGATCATTTTCCAGGACAGACCATATTTAGTGTCACAAAACAGTGGTCAATAAATTTATGAAGATTGAAATGTATCAAATATGTTCTGTAATCACAATAGTATCAAACTAGAAATCTGCAACAAAAGGAAAGCAGGAAAGGTGGTTGGAGACTCAACAACATACCATTGAATGGCTATTGCAGTAGTGAGGAAATGAAAGCAGAAAGTAACTTACCAGAATCTGGGACACAGCGAAAGTAATACTAAGAGGGACGTATTTAGCAATATAGGCCTGTAACAAGTAATATCTGAAATAAAAAATCTTGATTTCTTCCCTCTATATAAGGAAAAAAGAGTTTTTTATTGTAAGAGACACAAGATGGATGAGAAATTTAAAAAGGGGTTATTTTTTGCATGTTTTACCACACAGCACTGTTTGGTCTGTAAATTCTCGCTTAATGGATGTGGTTTGAGTCTCAAAGCTTCTTTTGAATGTGGTGATTAAATAAGCCTGGGGTCATTTCTCCCTAAGAGTCACACTTAAGTGCCAAGAATAAATGAGGAAGCAGAAAACAATCTCCAAATTCAGCATCAAATGACATGAAATCTCTAAAGTAAAGAGGAAGTTTGAATAGGACACTTGAATCTCAAGATGCTAGGTAGTCAACATAATTCAGGTAATAAACAAAAGTAGTATAGTTTGTTTTCTATAGGAACAAATCTTTGAGAAGTCCCTAGGGTAAGTTGTGTTTAATCAAGCCTCTGAAATCTTCAAGTAGCCTAAAATTCTCCATGATATATCAGCCAGGGTGCTGGTGAAAATGAGTGTTGCTATTTTTCTTGTGAAGTTGTTGTAGACCATCTGGGAAAATCCACAAACAGAAATATTGGTCTATTCCTAGAATACCTTGGAGACCAGGGTCTGTAAAAACTGATTCTCAGCACCTAAGGAATCAGGAGAGAACACTTGAAGCTGTCTGCTGTATGTATTGATACCACTTTCTCCTGTGGGCTGAAGGGGAAAGAGATCTCTGGCACAGCACTGAGGGGGCCAGGAAGCAGGAAGGTGAATGTTAGAATCATTCTTGTTTTTCTTTTAAATCCACACAAAAGTGGTCTGTAGAATTTTGATCCCTTCTTTGCTCTCAACACTAATTGATATGAAACTGAGTGAAGAGACTTAGTGGAAGTAGGGAGGACAAACAGAAACATTATGTCTGTTTTCTTTCTCCCCATGTAGGGGACCCCATTTCTAGCTGGGAGAGGGAGGCAGAGATAGGTGGAAACAAAGGGGGGCATGAAAGTGCCCGTGTCTCATAAGTTTGCAGCAGGGGTTTTAGATTAAATTACTGGCTCTTTTGGGCATCACTCGGAGAGTCCTTGGGCAGTAAATTCAAACATGCCATCTCTTCATCTCTCAAGTGAGGACAGGATTCTAGCTGATCAACTAATAGATTATAACTAGGATTAGTGATCAGTCCACAGGAGCTAAGCTATTATCAATGGCTCGGAGGGACATAAGATGAAAGAGCAAGGGCTAAGTGGAGGGAATCCATGTATTAGCTTATGATCTGAAGGCTTCTTCCATCATCCATGCTTGTACCTCTAATCTCTGTGTTTTGTACCTGATTTCCCTGGACAACTCCCCAGAAGAGAATGACTGACAAACAGCTCTTAAGTGACGGAGTTTATCCTTAAGAGATTATCAGAACAATCAGCTCTAGTTTCCCCTCTTCCTTCTGTTCTTAAGGATCTATGTGTTTACTGTGGTGGGCAACTGAACTTGATCACCTTCATTGGACTGAATTCTAGCCTTCCCACTCTGATGTGTGTTTTCCTCTTCAACTTGTTTCTTTTTTAAAAATCTTTGTTATTACCTCTATGTTTGCACTGAAAGTGCTAAATGACTGTGTGTCAAATAATATTACTCTGACCTAGGCCTCTACACTGTTGTTTCTTTGTCAATTCCTAGTGCTAAGTGTTGGTATTGATGGCCTGTCATCCCTGTGTGACTATCTGCAACCCTCTGCTATATGTTCACCATCACTTACGGTCTGTTCATTGCTGATATTTGGTTGGTATGTGATAGGGTTTACTGGGACCATGACAGTGGAATATGTTGAGACTAATCTATAACTACAACATCATTGGCCAATATCTTTGCAAATTCATCCCCCCCCCCCTTGTAATCTTGTAATTCTGCAGCAGCACCCATGTCAGTGAGTTGGAATTTTCCATTGTTGTTGGAATGGTCATCACAATACCCAATATAAGCATCTCCATCACTTGTGCTTTCCTCCACTTTGGTAAGGTCCAAAGTCTTCAATATATGAGGCTCCCATATTGCTGTTTTTGTGGGTCAGGGACGTTCACTTTTTTAAGAACTTCTTTGCAGGATATATGGACCAGGGTGAATTTACCTCAATCTTCTAAACCACCATGGCTCCCATGATGAACCTTTGATCTACAACTTTAAGGATTAAGGGTTTTAATTTTGCTTTGGGTAAAACCCTAAAATGAATGCTCTTCTGATCATTTTGTTTATGTCAAACAAAAAATGCTTACTGGTAAGCCATATACTCAAGTATCTTTTTATCTCCAGATGGAGGAATTCCAATCTTTTGTCTCAAAGAAGATCATCTTTCTAAAAAATCAGAAATGTCTTTGTTGTGCCATTTTTGAGGATGTGATAGTTTTTTAGTACATAAGTTGGTTCATCACATGCAGTTTGGTATCTATTAAGTACCCATTGTTTTACTGAATTCCATACAAGTCTCAATGATGAGTAAGATGATACTCCATCCTTTCTGCTTTTTCTTGGTAGACAATGTGGCCGGAAAACTGGACTCTGGAAGAGGGTCCAGGGGAATGAATTTATTCTTTAATTATGGGATTAACCTTACCAGAAATCAAAGGCAGAAACCTTGTTGTCATAAGTAAATGAGTCTTTGAATTTCTAGAGAGAATGCTTATCTAGAAAGATTGTAAAATGTCTCTATAATAAACATGTACACATAAGAAAAGGTCTTGTCCAAGAATTCTTTACATGGCCTGAAATATACAGACAAAGCTAAAATCTTTCATTTTGAAGTTTCAACACTGTGGGGCCTTGGTATGGTAATCTTAAGATAGATAGTCTTGTAATTGGGCATATTTCTTGGACTCTGGGCCCTAAGGCTGAAAGCAAAAGAACATAGGAGAAACTGTACATTTTATGGGGCATTTTGGAAAATTCTTTTATACTTTAAGTAGATTTAGTTCTCTCCCCTCTACTTGCCTCCATGTGTTTTTCATTTGTATCTTAGAGAATAAAAAAGAGGAGTCTACTTCCATTCCTTCACTTACAGAGTGACTTGGCAGAGATCTAGAGTCTTAGTGCCAGAGACCACTCTATACTAGTCGGCTGGTTTCCACTAATTCTTTACTGGTAGCTCAGGTTTTGAGGAGTATACTCTCGTGACCTAGCCTGGGCATGGGCAGGAAGGTGAACTAGGGCCAGACCAGCCTATATGGAGAGATAGGAAGGTGGAGACTCATGTGGTCAAAAGAATGAGGTACTCTCTGACTAAAGTCTAGAGCTTGGGGGTGTCCTCAAGGAGACATCCTATGAAGACTATTTTGTACTTTCCTTTGGACATGGGGAGAGCATATAACAAACTGAGTCTATATATAGGCCATTCTGCTATTTATATTTCTCCAATTCTCCCATAAATTGAATAGTTGCAAATGTGTGTTGGTGTAAGAAACAAGGCAGTAAAGGGAAGTAATGCTGACACTCATGTGAAAGTGGCAGCATTCTGCTAAGAGAAAATGTAGTTTAAAGGTTTAAGGCCATGGCCAGAGCTAGACACCCTGAGGCAGAGCTGAAAGCAGCACAGAAGTGGAACTGAGAGCAGCACAGAGAAGCACCTGCACAGAAGTGACTAAGGAGTGTACGTGAGATAACCCTAATTTTCTCTAAATGTAAAACGATTTTCAAAGAGCGTGTAAAGATCTGATACCTGAGTTTTACCTAGATTATGGATAATAATGATACTTAATGTTACTGAGTATTCGCTGCCCATTTCGGAACTCCAGTGTGACTTAAATATATGTTAGCTCACTTTTTGAAAGTGTGTGAACGCCATACTAAACAACTGCCAGTCAGTCCTCTGAACTCCATCCTTCAGAGGACTGTCTGTGTCTAGGCACGTAGGGATCTTAGGATATTAGGAAAGTGCCAAGAATGAGGAAGGCTAGGAATGAATACACTTTGATATGGAGAAAGAAAAAGAAACAGTTGCCATTGGTATAAGGCAGTGTCAACAATGAGTATATCAGAACTTGAAGGATATGAATGGAAAGGAATCGTTATGACATACATGCATTGAAGCCCAGGAATAATCCTTCACATTTATTCCATGATGGCATTGCTGTGAGCTGAGGTGAAAGTGTTAATGAGGCACTCAGATCTCTCAGAAAGCAGTCCCTTTGTCACTGAAGATCTAAAATGACACAGCTCAGATGGACTTCTCCTGGTTAGGTAAGAATAATTTCTCCAACAGAACACAATTCATAAATTTCAGATATTCAACTCAACCTGAAACAACTCTTTCTTGTTGTTTTAGGTTGGTGTTGAGGAACTGTTGGCTCTTGTTGGCCAACAGAGAAGCACTTGGAGACTTCTGCTGTACAGTCACTGGGAAACATGATTTAATATTCTGCGTTAGTTGTTAAATTGTTAAAATCCTGTCACCTCAAGGCATCATGACATCTTGATGTTCAGCAAAGGGATGATTCCCTGTGGGTGCACTCAGAGTTGGGAGTCCTCTGTGTCCACACCGAGGTCTACGTTTCCTATTGGCTCTTCCTGAGGCATCGTTCCTCCTGACCTTAACACCACATATTTCATGGTGACTTCTAAATTCATGCCTCTGGTCTTGATCTATGGATTATAATCTATATTCAGTTATCAATAGGAAATATAAGCATTATTAATTTTACTGTTCAAAAAGAATTACATAATGATTAGGTGATGAATTAGTGGAGCAGAAGAAAAAATACAGTGTTCAAATATACCCAGTTCCCTACCTCCTAAACAGGCAGAGAGCACAGAGGTGATAGACACCAAGTTGCAGGCATGGAGTCCAAGGGAAACTTGGGGTGTAGCTTGGGATAGACAGGTCAGGTGCTTGCCAATATTCTGGAGGATGAGTGCTAGAACTCAGCTCATGTGTTAGATGGATAAACATTTCTCCCATCCTCCCCTCACACATCCATAAATGAAATCCATCATCTACTAATTGCTTTAGCTGATACTCATATGAGTCTGACTTTAGTGTCTTATTTTTCTCAAACATTCTAAAAGGCATCTAGAGGTAGGCAGTCCAGACCTGATATGACAGTGTGAGTCATCATGGATTCAGTTTCTCTCTTTCCTCTTTTCTTTGTAGTGACTTCATTCTCATGGATGTATCATCATTTCCATATGGCTTTAGTGTTGCTGTGGCTTTAGTCACATTCCAAGTAGCAGGATGACAAAGAGGCAAAGGAAAGCAAAGGGTACTTCACCTATCTAATGCGTGATGTCCACTGACATCTCACGAGCTATCCTTCCCTGCAGGAGAGACTGGTAAACATAGCACTTAATTTCAACATTGCTGTCCTAGAAAATTAGGGTTTGATATTAATTGGGAAAGGAGAAATAGTTGTTGGATAAGTAATTAGAAATCTCTACCAAAGGATAGAATTATTTCCACTTTTCAGGAGGGAACAGCTCAGACTCGAGCACTTGCAATGCCTATATATTTTTATTTATTTATTCATTCATTCATTTATTTATTTATTTATTTATTTTAAGGTTGTTTTTTTTTATTATTAGTTATATTTGACATCATTTGTAGTCCCCAGGGGGTACCCACCACCATTTCACCCGTGCACCATCACCTCAGTCCCTTGTGC